>LR812531.1:1431621-1584121 GCA_903798195.1 Danio kyathit | reverse complement strand
ATATAACAATATAATATAATATAATATAATATAATATAATATAATATAATATAATATAAAATAATATAATAATACAATATAACATAATATAATATAAAATAATATAATAATATAATATAATTAATATAATATAATATAAAATAATATAATATAATATGTGGACAAAACTATTCAGAAACATTATTAAAAACCATCTGAATTAATGTACAGTTGTGTATTGCATTTAATTTTGTTATATTTTAATAATATTTTTTTTTTCTCTTTTATTAGCCACTTTTTATCTTCATATTAGTTTTCTTTCTAATTTGATTATCATAAAATTCTAATTGCGTGTGTTGTTGTTTTTCTTCTTTTCTATATGTATTATATAATCAAGATTTAATTCATTGTTTATGTAATAATGTGCAATGCAAAACTAAAGTCATGCCAATAAAAATTGAATTTACAGTATAATACACTTTAACAACAATAGTATAGTTCAAAAACACTCCAAATTGAACAGATGTTTACGTGTGCATTAAAAAAAGAGACATTATTATTATTATATTTAATTATAATATATATTTTTTTCTCTATCGGTATCTTTTTAATCCTCATATTAGTCTTTTTTCTTTCTTATTTGTTCATGTTTTATCAAAATTCTAATTGTGTTGTTGTTTTTTTTTTTTTTTGCTTTAGCAATACTTAAGTCATGCCAATAAAATTGAATTAACAGTACAATACACTTAAACAATAGTACAGTTCAAAAACACTCTGAATTGAACAGATGTTTCTGTGTGCATTAAAAAGAGAGCCATAATTCAGTGTTTTCCTACCGGCGATTCTGAGCACCGCTCTCTCGGCTGGATCCAGCACGGATCCTCCCTGGATCTTCCGCTTCGAGCGCTCATGTCTGGGTAAATTCCACGGTAAAGTGTCCCCCGGTGCCGGCGACACCGACCCAGATTTCACACTATACTCTTCATCATCTGAGAAATCCGCGGATGAAGACATAGAGCAGCGCAGAGACGCGTTACCGGACCCGGAGCTCTGCGAAACACACACAATAGACATGCAATAAATCGCCCATTCATAAACACACACACACACATGCACAAACACACACCATCACATTAGCTTTCAGCGAAAACAATGAATGATGCACCGTGGCTCCCCCGTCAGGACGACACCACACTCACCGCAGTGTACATCTCTATTACAGGCTGCTCCGACATGCCACTTATGTCATTTTCGGACAGAACCACACCCTTGTGACGGTATTTGATCCGTCCGGTTTGATCCCGAGCATGAATCGGTGTGAATCCCTCAGAGAGAGAGAGAGACAGCAGACTGCGCTGGGAGAGCAGTGCAAACCCGCGGCGTCACCATGCACAGACACGCGCAGAGCGGACGGAGATCTCCGGTACACCAGCCGCGGTGCTACAGCGCCATCACTGGGGCAGACTTCAGTGCTGCTGTATCCATCCACACACACACACCTGCGGTTTTTTCACTTTCACTACACCTCCTTTTTACAATAAAACTGCTGCTCTAATTATAGGGTGCTGATCGAAAATGAAGCTGTCATTCAGAAGAAAAACAAACCAAATATCTGGAAATATAATAATGAATATTAAACCATCTTAAAAATAAAGATTCTTTAGTAGCATCTGTGAAGAGAAACTGTAAACTATATATTTATTTATAACATTATATTATTATTGGATATATATAATTTCAGGTTATTAACTGTTCATGGGGAAATGTATTTATTTGTTTACACAATTGTAAAATAAATATATAAATAAAAATATATATTCATTCATTTTCATTTTGGCTTAGTCCCTTTATTAATCAGGGGTCGCCACCGCGGAATGAACTGCCAACTTATCCAGCATATGTTATTACGCAGCGGATGCCCTTCCAGCCACAACCAGCAACCTTCTTGCTGTGAGTTGACAGTGCTACCCACTGCGCCACCATGTCACCCTATATATATATATATGTAGGACTGCATGGTGACTCAGTGGTAAGCACTGTCGCCTCACAGCAAGAAGGTCGCTGGTTCTGAGCCAGTTGGCATTTCTGTGTGGAGTTTGCATGTTCTCCCCATGTCGGCGTGGGTTTCCTCTGGGTGCTCCGGTTTCCCCCACAGTCCAAACACATGCGCTGTAGGGGAATTGATTAACTAAATTGGCCGTAGTGTATGAGTGTGTGTGTGTGTGTGTGAATGAGAGTGTATGGGTGTTTCTCAGTACTGGGTTGTGGCTGGAAGGGCATCTGCTGTGTAAAACATATGCTGGAATACTTGGCGGTTCATTCCGCTGTGGTGACCCCTGATGAATAAGGGACTAATCCGAAGGAAAATTAAATGTATTTATATTGTTGTACACAGTAATTATAATAAATCTGATAATTTAGGATCTTGTGATAACAGTGGAATCATGCATTTGCAATTGTCTCTCACACACACACATATATATGTATATATGCACTGCAAAAATCTGCAAAATTTTATGTTGAATCAAATATCTGATCTTATGATCCATTTAACTTAAATTTAATTTAAAATGAGTTAAATTTCTTGTATAACTTAAAAATAAGTTGAAACATGATTAACTTAGCATTACACGCTATGAAAAAAAAACATATTGTCATGACTTACTGATCCTAAATTCAGCATTAGATTAAATTATTATTAAAAAATTACAATTGTAAATCTGCTGCAAAATAAACGTGTCGCTGTCCTGAAGAAAATCTGAAAATCACAATGTAGGCTGTTCCATCTTCATGTAACTGAAATCCAATAATATGAATAATATTATATAATAATGTAAATTAATTTTAAAACAATAAAATAGTCAGTTGTCATTTCTGTGTGGAGTTTGCATGTTCTCCCCATGTTGGCGCGGGTTTCCTCCGGGTGCTCCGGTTTCCCCGACAGTCCAAACACATGCGCTATAGGGGAATTGATGAACTAAATTGGCCGTAGTGTATGAATGTGTGTGTGAAGGAGTGTGTATGAGTGTTTCCCAGTACTGGGTTTCAGCTGGAAGGGCATCCGCTGTGTAAAACATATGCTGGAATAGTTGGCGGTTCCTTCCGCTGTGGTGACCCCTGATGAATAAAGGGACTAAGCCGAAAAGAAAATGATTAATGAATGAATAAAAGCATACAGTATTATCAATATTATTATCTCCCATCCACTGCAAAAATAACATTTAACTTAAACTTAATTTAATATGAGTTAACACCGCTTGTATAAAAATAAGTGGATAAAATTATTAACTTAGCATTACAAGCTATGATTAAAAAAACATATTGTCATGACTTACTGATCCTAATTTCAACATTAGATTAAATGATTATAAAAACAATTTCCATCTGCTGCTAAATAAACGTGTCGCTGTCCTGAAAAAAATCTGAAACCATCATGTAGGCAGTTTCATCTTCATGCAACTGAAATCCAATAATATTAATAATAATATATAATAATGTATATATATATATATATAATGTAATATAATTTTAAATAATAAATCAATATTAATAAAAAATACTAATGCAATTCTTTCTTCACCAAGCTGTTTTCAACACATTGCTCAAAAAGTAGGCTGTTGGTTAATTAATAATGAAAAAGCTGTTTTCATCACAGTAAATCATAACAAAAAAATAAAAAGAATAATGAACTAAACCCCGTCTAATTAGAAATCTCCTTTAAAAAAAAGCAGAATATTTCAATGTTTATGCACAGATATAATATTTGTTACACAGACGTACAACAACAGTTTATGCAGCAATCAACCTGTAACAATACACCGACCACTGAATGATGCACTTTAATATAAGGCATGTTAAATACAGTGGAATATATCTAATTATTAATAAAATAGTAGTTTGCAATTTAAAAATTGAATGTGCAAAATGTACAATGTAGTGTGTGCGTGTGTGTGTGTGTGTGTGTGTGTGTTGTATTATATATTATTATAGTACCATAATATGGAAGGCCGAATGGTTCAAATTTCACCTGTTACCAAACGCGTGTAACCCCCAAAACGCCGGTATTTTCGGCGTTTAAGACAAAAAGACGGCGAAAATGACGGCGTTTTGCATTGCAAACGCCGCAATTACGGCGTTTTGCAGTGCAAAATCGCAGCAAAAACGGCGTTTTTTGATCCAGCCAAGAACGCCGTTTAAGACGCCGTCGGCTTGCCATATTTCGCCGTCATTTTCGCCGCTTTTTGTCTTAAACGCCGAAAATACCGGCGTTTTGGGGGTTACACGCGTTTGGTAACAGGTGAAATTTGAACCGTTCGGCCTTCCATACCATAACCATATGCACTGAAGTAAAAGTCTGACAACTCATTTTCCTTCAGCTTAATCGCTTTATTCAACTATTCCAGCATATGTTTTATGCACCGGATGCCATTCCAGCTGCATCCCAGTACTGGGAAACACCCATACACTCTCATTCTCACACACACTCATACACTACGGCCAGTTTAGTTCATCTATTCCCCTATAGTGCATGTGTTTGGACTGTGGGGGAAACCGGAGCAAACCCAACCGGAGGAAACCCACACCAACACGGGGAGAACATGCAAACTCCACACAGAAATGCCAACTGAGCCGGGACTCAAACCAGCGACCTTCTTGCTGTGAGGCCACAGTGCTAACCACTGAGCCAGTGTGTTGCCCTATATAATTACTGTATTAATAAAATAGTATTTTGCAAATAAAAAGTTATGCAAAATGTACAATGTGGTGTGGTGTGTGTGTGTGTGTGTGTGTGTGTGTGTGTGTGTGTGTGTGTGTGTGTGTGTGTGTGTGTGTGTGTGTGTGTGTGTGTGTGTGTGTGTGTGTGTATTATATAAAGTGTTCAAGTGCCCTAACCATATGCACTGAAGTCAAAGTCTGACATCTGCCTTCAGCTTTCAGTATGAAAACCATGTGTGAGGATGAATGACAGCGAACAGGTGCAACACAAACTGACTCTGGGTCAGACAGCATGTGTTTCAGTGCAGTTCAGAAAACACAACACAATACACACATGCAATAATATTAATAACAGCAATATTATTCTGATAATGAAGTTACTAAAACTACTGCTCGGGTTTTCACTGAATAAACATGCAGTAGTAATGTGTGTACAATTGAAGTCAGAATTATTCGTCCTCTGAATTTCTGTTTCTTCTTTAAATATTTCCCAAATGCTGTTGAACAGATTCAGGAATTTCTCACAGTATTTCCTATAATATTTTTTCTTCTGGAGAAAGTCTTATTTGTTTTATTTCGGCTAGAATAAAAGCAGTTCTTAATTTTTTTAAAGCCATTTTAAGGTCAATATTATTAGCCCCCTTTAAGCAATATTTGTTTCATATTGTCTCCAGAATAAACCACTGTTATACAATGACTTGCCTAATTACCCTAACTTTACCCTAATTACCCTAGTTAAGCCTTTAAATGTCACTTTAAGCTGAATACTAGTGTCTTGAAGAATATCTAGTCTAATATTATGTGCAAAGATAAAAGAAATCAGGAATTAGAGATGAGTTATTAAAACTATTATGATTAGAAATGTGCTGAAGAACAAATATTCTCTCCGTTAACAGAAATTGGGGAAAAATATACATGAGGGCGAATAATTCTAACTGTATACAAAAATGTTATGCACAATGTACTACACAGAATGCTGCAGTGTACTTGGCATTATTAGGCATGCTGATGTACAATTGTTGATTGTTCCTCCGTGAACAAAGATCAAGTTCATCTGTAAGGAAATACACATCAGAAGCAGCTTTACAGTACACTGTGAGTTTTCTGTGATGTTAATCATAATAATAGATGCTTTCAGTGCCTCTTTCTCCACTGCAGTGACGTTATTGATCAAAAACAAAGAGTGTAGAGAGTGGTGAAAGTAGAATTGGAACATTTCAACATTGCAATATTTAGCTATTTCACAATATTTGATGAAGACTCGAATATCTCTATTTGGAAAATTAATAATTTTAGAATAAATCTGGGATGATTTTGTAGGGCAGTGCACGTGCATAAAATATTATAAACTATCTACAAGCATCGATAAACACACTAAGATACAAATAAAGCAGTGTTTTATGGTTTTATAGTCAGTCTTCGTTTTATAAATGATTCAATAAAGTGAATGGTTATTAAAGTTACAAACAATACACTTTCTTATGCCTGAATGCTTTGAAAATACAGTCACAGGCCTCAAAAATACATGCAAATGATCAATTACAATGCAAACTCAACATTGCATATCTTGTGATGTCTGAATATTTGCGATATCGATGCTGAACGATATATTGCGCAGCCCTAACGTGCACTGTTCTGTATATGCAGCTAAATATGCAGCTGAAGTCAGAATTATTCACCCCCCTTTGATTTTTTTTCTTTTTTAAATATTTTCCAAATGATGTTTAACAGAGCAAGGAAATTTTCACAGTATGTCTGATAATATTATTTCTTCTGGAGAAAGTCTTTTTTGTTTTATTTCGGCTAGAATAAAAGCAGTTTTAAATTTTTTTATATCCATTTTAAGGTCAATATTATTAGCCCCTTTAAGCTAACTTTTTTCGATAGACTACAGAACAAACCATCGTTATACAATAACTTGCCTAATTACCCTAACCTGCCTAGTTACCCTAATTAACCTAGTTAAGCCTTTAAATGTCACTTTAAGCTGTATAGAAGTGTCTTGAAGAATATCTAGTCAAATATTATTTACTGTCATCATGACAAAGATAAAATAAATCAGATATTAGAAATGAGTTATTAAAACTATTATGTGCAGAAATGTGTTGAAAAAATCTGCTCTCCGTTAAAGAGAAATTGGGGGAAAAAATAAATCGGGGGGCTAATAATTCTGACTTCAACTGTATATAGGTTCGCTTTCAAATCAGAAGAAGAAAAGAGCAGCGCCCAAAATCCACATATGCAAAGTCGCTCTCATCTACATCCTGTTTTTATAAGTCTAAATATCCCTTACAAAGGACTTTTGAACACTTCCTGCCATTCACCAGAGTCTTGCTGTATTAAAGCGAACAGTTTTTTACTTATTATAAATTATGCTATGCTACTTTCCACATATACAGTAGTATTAAATGTATTCTCTTTCTATTTCTAAATATGTTTGGTGACTAAAATATTATTTTAATCCATATATCTGTTTAATAAATCTGTTCTGTTCAAATGCAGCAAAATATATGACCTTTATTGACTGAGAAATGGATGAAAATATTCATTTTCAAAATGACGTGTGCTCATTTAATGTATTATATGAAATTACAGAGGTGCAAAATGTTGTATAAGAAACAAAAGACTATCAGAAATGATGTCCACTCTTAATATAATTATAATTATTATAACTTAATATAATTAATTATAATGAGAATTCTAAATACAATCACACAATCTTTATAATCTGACCTGTTCAATAAAGAAATCTATGTTTAACGTTTAAAACAAAGTATTGCATATGAATAAATCTAAAATTAAAGGGTCTTTATCAGAAAATGAAACTCATTTTACTCACGTTCATGTCATTTTAAAACCCTTAATAAATCAGTTCATTATCAGAACATAAATGAAGATGTTTTAAAAACGACAATGTTTACAAGGGCAAGATGGTGGCTCAGTGGTTAGCACTGTCGCCTCACAGCAAGAAGGTCGCTGGTTTGAGCCCCAGCTGGACCAGTTGGGATTTCTGTGTGGAGTTTGCATGTTCTCACCGTGTTGGCGTGGGTTTCCTCCGGGTGCTCCGGTTTCCCCCACAGTCTAAACCAGGGGTGCTCAATCCTGTTCCTGGAGATCTACCTTCCTGCATAGTTCAGCTCTAACCCTAATCAAACACACCTGAACCGGTTAATTAAGACCTGAACAGCACTTGATAATTACAGGCAGGTGTGTTTGATATGGGCTGCAACAGAAATCTGCAGGAAGGGAGATCTCCAGGAACAGGATTGAGCACCCCTGGTCTAAACACATGCGCTATAGGGCAATTGATGAACTAGATCATCGTAGTGTATGAGTGTGAATGAGTGTGTATGGGTGTTTCCCAGTACTGGGTTGCAGCTGGAAGGGCATCCGCTGTGTAAAACATATGCTGGAATAGTTGGCGGTTCTTTCAGCTGTGGCGACCGCTGATAAATAAAAGGACTAAGCCGAAGGAAAATGAATGAATGAATGAATGAATGTGTTTACAGTAATGTAAATTAACTAGTTAGTATGCGATTGATTACTCCCAAACATTGTAAAAATGACCATGATTTTAATGGTAAAAAACTGTAACCTGGTAAACAGTAAGTAACCATAAATTATCTTTCAATTCCCCGCATGACACTTTACTTTTTATGCTTTATTGTTGACTTTACTGTTTTTTTTCGCATCAGTGATGTACATTAGAGTTTTATGTAGCATCTAATGTTAACTAATAATGTTTATTGCATTGTTTTAATGTGTTTTCTGTTACTATGATGGTGTTTTGTAGTGTGTGAATGACACCGAGCATCTATATATATATATTAGTATGTTAGAAAAGGGGTTTGATATGAGCATTGCTTCATCATTGATGTATTAACAATATCAATAAATGAAATATGTTAGTTTATCATAAACTTTATTTGAAGGTGTATGTCAATCGTACTCATTTGTTTTACAGTATACTGTGAATGGCTGTGACTTGCTCTACAGCAGGGCTATTCAATTGGCGGCCCGCGGGCCGAACCTGGCCCCCGAGGCAATTCGTTCCGGCCCTCCAAATAGTGTGACCAAGACATCAGAAATAAATTTAGTTCAGTCGAAAAACGGCCGCTATAGTTATGAAGTGACGTGTGCCTGTTCAATACAGCATGAGCTGCGCAGAGCGAGAGTCACCTGACATTCAGGGAGTAGCGCGGGCAGCCAAAAATATTTGGATATGTTTGTAGAAAAGGCCTTTTGTACTATGCACTGATATCGTCAATAGGGATGCAACGATTAGCCGATTTCACTATTAACTGCGCTTTAATTCGTCACAATTAATCGTAAAGGCTTCTCTAAGCCGCATTTCTGTTGCACGGAACAAAACGAAACTGCTGCAGTTAAACAAAGTTATGTCAAGTTGCCAACTGTGCCCTAAAGTTCCAAGTATGTACACTGAGGCTAATACGCCCGCACACCGGATTAACGCAGCGGCCGTTCCCATATCACGTCTTTTCCGCTTGCAAGTTTGTTGTTTCTAATGTAAGAATATATGACAATATGCGCGCACAAGCGGAGCAACGTGCTTGCGTCTTTGCGGGCGCACGCAGTAGAAAACATCTCACGGTGAGAGTTGTGCGTGCCTTTCAGTGCAGTGTAAACAAAAGATATGTTAGACGAATTAATATTAAGATGATTATGTATGCATGAACACAGAATGCAACAACAGGTCATCTAAATAGCTCACCTAATATAAAGCTTGAATTTACATTAGACCTGATAACCGTCAAACCATGATTATTCTTCAGACTATATAATCGTACAACCAAAATCTATAATTGTTGCATCCCTAATTGTTATGCAGTTCAAAAAATAACATATGAATGTGTGTGAATGTAGAAGAAGCCTACTTCAGCAATGCACTGCTTTTGTTGTGCTCTGAAATACAACATTTGAATGTTTGTAAAAAAAATAAAAAAGTCTATTGTACAATGCAGTGATGTTATGTAGTTTCAAAACCCAATATATTAACATTTTAATGTAGAAAAAGCCAACCTGGGTGTCTTAAGGAGCAAAAATACAACATATATGGGCTCTTATATTGCTGTTGTGTTATCACTCATATAGCAAGTCATATCTCTCCGGCCCTTTGTTTGGGGTGCTTTTCATGAACTGGCCCCCATGACAAACTAATTGAATAGCCCTGCTCTACAGTATAGTCTACACCAGAGATGCCCAAAGACAGATAGAGGACTATGCAGAAGACATTGGCAAGCAAATCAAGTGTAAATCTATTCTGTTATAAATGAGATTGTTTTTGTTTTTACTGTAATAAGTTCATTATAAATCGTAAACTAATTATACTGTATAAGTTAATATAAAGCAATGTTATTTTTAAATAATATTAAATAAATTAGGAAATTACCCATGGCGACTATATTTACCTTCACTAGCCTCAATCAAGTTTGGTTTTTGGCCCTTCATAAGAAAATGTTTGGGCCCCCCTGATCTACACTGTTCAAGAAATATCTGTTAATGAGCACTTACTGTATTTAGTTCAATTCAATTCAATTCATCTATATTTCTATAGCGCTTTTACAAAGTAAATCGCGTCAAAGCAGCTTCACATAGAAGATTATAGTGATTTTAGTGATTCACAAGTGTTTATTTGCGGTTGTGAATTGCATTATGGGATGTTGATCTCTGCTCTGTCCACTTTAGATGTTGAAAATTCAACTCTACAGTTTAACAAAGTGACTTTTACTGACATTTTAGTCATTTGAAATAATATAATGTATAAGAAATAGCTAATATATAGAGAAATAAGTCTGTAAAATAACAGAAAATGTGCTGCAGTTTATTGCGAGGTGTTTGTAGTGTAATATACAACACCAACACACACAATATAGCACTGCAAACTATTAAGAATGTTCATAAACGTCACTTTTTCAGGATTAAAAGTTGTTGGAAGACAGATTAAACTCCCATAATGCAATTTAAAAGCATAAATAAATGTGGGAAAATAAAAACATGAATCACAAAACATGAAAAACTGCTAATTTACAGATATATTTGTAGAGTGTAGAGTCAGTGTGTGGTTAGTCCGTGTATACCTACTGGTTTTCGTGTTGGTGTGAGCTGCACAGACTGGTAAAACTCCGGCTGGACTCTCTTCTTTACTCTGCGTTTCCTCACGGACGCGCTCGAGTCAGGCTCGCTCTCGATCAGCGGCTTCTCTTCGGACACGCGGGTGCGTACGCTTCTCCTCACATGACGTGGACTGTGACGACACACCTGTCAAACAATGAGCACAACATCTAGCAAAATTCTTTTACACAAATGCAAATATTTGTCTGTGAAGTCCCTAGCATATGTGCATCTTATAATATAGTCTCTTTTTAATTATGATGTACAGTTATAGCAGTGACTTTTGCTTGTGACCATTTTCTGAGGAACCTTTAAACTTTTATTTTATAATATAGCCTATATTATACCTGCCACATTTGTATTCTTTTTAGTTTTGCGTTGTTCTGTTCTTTTTGTTTCTACAGTTGTTGTACACTCACTGGCCACTTTATTAGGTACACCTTACTAGTAACAGGTTGGACCCTCTTTTGCCTTCAGAACTGCCTTAATGCTTCGTGGCAGAGATTCAACAAGCTACTGGAAATATTCCTCAGAGATTTTGCTCCACATTGACATGATAGCATCACACAGTTGCTGCAGATTTGTCTGCTGCACATCCATGATGCCAATCTCTCATTCCACCACATCCCAAAGGTGCTCTATTGGATTGAGCACTGGTGACTGTGGAGGCCATTTGAGTACAGTGAACTCATTGTCATGTTCAAGAAACCAGTCTGAGATGATTGGAGCTTTATGACATGGTGCGTTATCCTGCTGGAAGTAGCCATCAGAAGATGGAGACACTGTGGTCATAAAGGGATGGACATGGTCAGCAACAATACTCAGGTAGGCTGTGGTGTTGACACGATGCTCAATTGGTACTAATGGACCCAAAGTGTGCCAAGAAAATCTCCCCCACACCATTACACCACCACAATCAGCCTGAACCGCTGATACAAGGCAGGATGGATCCATGCTTTCATGTTGTTGAGGCCAAATTCTGACCCGACCATCTAAATGTGGCAGCAGAAATGGAGACTCATCAGACCAGGCAACGTTTCTCCAATCTTCTCTCGTCCAGTTTTGGTGAGCCTGTGTGAATTGTAGCCTCAGTTTCCTGTTCTTAGCTGACAGGAGTGGCACCCGGTGTGGTCTTCTGCTGCTGTAGCCCATCCACCTCAAGGTTGGACGTGTTGTGTGTTCAGAGATGCTCTTCTGCAGACCTCGGTTGTAACGAGTGCTTATTTGAGTTACTGTTGCCTTTCTATCAGCTGGAACCAGTCTGGCCATTCTCCTCTGACCTCTGGCATCAACAAGGCATTTGCGCCCACAGAACTGCCGCTCACTGGATATTTCCTCTTTGCTGGACCATTCTCTGTAAACCCTAGAGATGGTTGTGCGTGAAAATCCCAGTAGATCAGCAGTTTCTGAAATACTCAGAGCAGCCCGTCTGGCACCAACAACCATGCCACGTTCAAAGTCACTCTTTTCCCCATTCTGATGCTCGCTTTGAACTGCAGCAGATCGTCTTGACCATGTCTACATGCCTAAATGCATTGAGTTGCTGCCATGTGATTGGCTGATTAGAAACCTGCGTTAACAAGCAGTTGGACAGGTGTACCTAATAAAGTGGCCGGTGAGTGTATATCTTTGTATTTTTCTTTAAATTTCTAATTTATAACAATTAATTTTAAAAAAACATCACCACAAAACGTTGTCAAAATGCTACGAATTTTTTTTATTTATTTATACAAAACTCTGATTCTACTAATTACTGCAGTTTTTCCCTATTCTAGCATGTTAATTGCGATCATTTGGTGCTTTTTATTAGATGTCAAATATTTACTTATTGTGTAACATGCAACATTTATACAAAAAAAAATCTAAAAGTAGACTGAATTGCTGAATTATTTATCAGCCACACATGCGCAATGCGCATTTCACGCAGTTGCTTAGGCTACTATTTCTCAGCCAGCATGAAAGTACTGCATAACTGACAAGCAAAGCACAACATATATATCAAATCTCATCATCTTTAGCCATCATCTGCTCTACATTTCTGCTTATGACCTTGACAGACAGAGCAAGAGAAAGAGATTTACCTCAGAGCGAAAATGATGCGGCCGGAAACCAGCTTCTAGAACAAATGGGAATGATTGAAACAAACCCCACATGCATTCAGTCTGAGTATTTTGCACATGACTTTATCTGCTCTTAAAATAAAACACACTTCATTAGCACAAACACACACATAAAAGAGGAACACACACACACACACAAATGAGGTTGACAATTCTGTTTTGATGAGCTTATGAAGACACAAATGAATGAAAACCACCAATAAACACCATCTGCATGCATGTTTTACGCAATGACACGTTATAAACACACACATTTATATGAACATATGTCGTATAGACGTGCTGCCTACTCACCACGACTCCTGGAGCGCCTCGAAAGCACAGATTTTATAGGGATTTTCTCATTGCGGAGCTTGCGGTGCCAACAGCACAGAAAGAGCACGGTGGCGATAGTTCCTATTAAAAGCAGCAAGAGCAATAGCACACACTGAAGACTTAAGGGTCTCAATAAGACCAGGAAAGCCGCAGCGATCATTGCGATGTAGGACAGCCACTCCTACATGCGCTTCTCTCTCTGCTCGTGTGAATCAACGAGGCTGTTAGATGCTGTAATGATGATGCCTCGGCTGAAGGTCTTCGACGTGTAATCTTTCATCTGCTGGTGCTTCAGGAATGGAGCCATGACTCAGCAGGAGCCCGTGTTTTACAGCTCGAGCAGGGCAGCATCAGCATCAGGAGCTCAGCACACACGGAGAGAGAGAGAGAGAGAGAGAGAGAGAGTCCACGTCATGTGTTCATGCTGCTCACACATTTGATTTGACAAACCCACAAAACCTCATAAGTGTGAATTTTTGAAAATTGAGATTAATGCATCAGAAAGCTGAATAAATGAGTGTTGCATGGTTTAATATAGGACAATATTTTGATTAGATACTTGAAAATCTAGAATATGAGGGTGCAAAACAAAACACAAATCTAAAATCCCACTTAAACTTGTGCCAATTAAGCTGTTCAGAAATCAAAACTGAGATTTAATTCATGTACAATAGGAAATTCTCCAAATATCTTCATGAAACATGATCTTTATTCAATAGGATTTTGGCATAAAAGTCTAAATCTACAGCCTAATTTTGACACATGTTGTGTTGGTCATTGCCAACTTAAGACTGATGCAACACATATTTGAGAAACCCTGGATCACAAAACCAGCCACAAGTGTGTATTTTGGAAAATTGAGATTTATGCATTATTTAAAGCTGAATAAATTAGCATTGTATGGTTTGACTGGACAATATTTGGCTGAGATACAACTTGAAATCTGAAGGTTCATAAAATCTGAATATTGAGGAAATCACCTTTACATTTGTGCAAATTAATATTTATTTAAAAGTTGTGTACAATAGGAAATTAATTTCAACTACTGTGTGATGTAAAACTCAAGAGCAAAAATGAAAGTAACTCAAAATGCATTTATTTAAGGATTTTAAACCAGGGGTGTCCAAACTCGGTTCTGGAGGGCTGGTGTCCTGCATGGTTTAGCTCCGACTTCCTTCAACACACCTCCCTGGAAGTTTCTAGTATACCTAGAAAGAGCTTGATTAGCTGGTTCAGGTGTGTTTGATTGGGGTTGGAACTAAAATATGCCGGACACCGGCCCTCCAGGACCGGGTTTGGACACCCCTGTTATAAACCCTTTTTTATTTGATGTATTTCACAATAATATGGCCTACTTTGTCAATTGCAGCATGCATTTTCTTTGACCAAAACTTATAATTAAATGTCTGTAAATACAATTATTATCTCTTTTTTTATTACATGCATCATAAAAAAGGGCTAATAATTTAGGAATTTACTTTGAGTCTTTGGTTGGTTTATTACATAAAAATAAATACAAAAAATGATAAAATAAAATAAAATGAGGGCAACGCAGTGGCGCAGTAGGTAGTGCTGTTGCCTCACAGCAAGAAGGTCGCTGGTTCGAGCCTCGGCTGTGTCAGTTGGCATTTCTGTGTGGAGTTTGCATGTTCTCCCTGCATTCGCGTGGGTTTCCTCCGGGTGCTCCAGTTTCCCCCACAGTCCAAACACATGCGCTATAGGGGAATGTGAGAGTGTGTGGATGTTTCCCAGAGATGGGTTGCAGCTGGAAGGACATCCGCTGCGTAAAACATGTGCTGGATAAGTTGGCGGTTCATTCCGCTGTGGTGACCCCGGATTAATAAAGGGACTAAGCCGAAAAGAAAATGAATGAAAAACCAGCCACAAGTGTGAATTTTTAAAAATTGAGATATATGCATTATCTAAAGCTGAATAAATTAGTACTGTATAGTTTGTTAGGACAATATTTGGCTGAGAAAAAAATTCTAAATATTGAGAAAATCACCTCAAAAATTAAAAACAGACATGTAATTAGAAATTTACAACATATTTTCATTGAACATTATATTTATTTAATTTTCTAATGATTTTGCAAAGTGAAAGAAAGTGACTCAAAATGCATTTGTAAACTTACTATATAATACATAATAATAAATAAAAATAATGATATATAAATGCAATTATTTTATACATATTTTTTTAATTACATGCATTATAAATAAAGGGCTAATATAATTAAGAATAAGTCAGATAGAGCCATTTACTTCAAGTCTTCTGTTGTTTTATTGTTGTCAATCGAAATAAAAATAAATAAAACAAAATACATATTAGTTCCAATAGTTATGTAAATGGAAGTAAAGCGGCCGACCGTTAGAATGACTTTTATTTTGACGAGCCTCCTCTTCCTGCTTGGACTTCTGGTGCGCGCTTCAGATGTGCTCAGATTTGGTAATGTTTTGGTAACTTTACGTCGAATCGGCTTTAGAAATTACAATTTTGTCTTGACAGTGAATCGTTTGTAAGTATTATAGTTGCAGAATTCCTTGCAAGACGGTAGTTTGGCGTCCTCTCGTTGTTGACGACTTGTTTACATGTTTGCACGATTGCTAATCTGTCGATTTCCTATAAAATGCGGCGTATATCCTCATCTGATGAATATTTAACCGCCTGTTCAAGTGCTAAATGTGTGTAGTTGTATAATAGAGTGATTTATTTTCTGTTGATAAAGCATTTGTGTGTGTGTGTGTGTGTGTGTGTGTGTGTGTGTGTGTGTGTGTGTGTGTGTGTGTGTCTGTCTGTCTGTCTGTGTGTGTGTGTGAACATCTATCTATCTATCTATCTATCTATCTATCTATCTATCTATCTATCTATCTATCTATTGACAGTGATGAATGTGATGCTCCAGAATTGCAGCGGTGATGTTTGAGGATCCAGAAGATGATGTGCAGTTCGTGTCTGTAAGTGTGTTTTCATCATTTCTAGGACAGAGGTTTAGATGTAGGCCTTTACACTGGGGATCTGAATTTAATGTGTGCAGAATCCAATCAAATGACAGCAGAGGCGGGGTTTCAGTTGAGGTGACAGCAGTGTTTGTGTTGTCAAGATGACTATAGAGACTTTTATAGATGGAGGAGACGCTAGTGTTCACTGTTTCGAGTTATCTGAAACTGTTTGACTTCACAAATCGTATATATCATAATGTTATTAAATGTTACAATTATAAAAATATTAACAGCAGCGCTCACGCACAATATACAGCAGATTCAGTGGTTGCCTAGCAACATAAAAAGCGCAGCACACTTCTTTTTTCTTCACAACAATAAAGGCAGTGCAGTGTGCATTGTGTTTCAGAACGGATTGTGATGGGTGTGATCTGCCTCCTAAGGCTGATTTATACTTCTGCGTCAAGCGTATGCTACGGCGCAGTGGACGCATAGCCCCTCGCCGTGGCCATCGGCGATGTTGACGCGCACCTCTCAAAAAATGTAATGCGTAGCGCAAGCTCTGTGATTGGTCCCGATGCAGCGAGTGTTTACAAGTGTGGAGTCCCGTGAAGGAGCTCCGGATGGAGACTGTTGTTTTGTGTTTACCTTATGATTAAAGTTGTTGCACGTCCGCCGGTTCCTGCCTCAAAATGAGTGAATTTGAGCCACTTGTACATTAAGGAAGTGTTCAGAACACCAGCGAAGAAACTCGATACAGAGAAACATAAACACCTACTGCCAGCTAGCGTTTCGGAAGTGTATTGCAGAGAAACAGAAACAGCGCGCAGAAGTATAAATGCACGGCTACGAGCGAGGCTTGCGCCGGGGGTCACGCCGATCACATGACGCAGAAGTATAAACCAGGCTTTAATCTGCTTCCAGGGTGTTTGTTGATCTTTAAAAAGTCTTAAATTTCATAATATAAAGATAAGACATTATTAGTCTTAAGGCTCGTGCACACCGAGACGTTTTTTGCTCGCGTTTTCCGTCGAAGTTTAACGCCTCATGACTAAATAAAGGGCGTCAATGTGATCGTGCACACCAACGCGCAAAACGGCAGGCGCACAAGCGTCATTTTTAAAAAAGCGCCTCATGCTCGTTTTTTTTGTTTTGATGCGCCGCGTCAAAACCTTCTCCACCAATCAGATTGGCACTTTTGTTCACGTGAATGGAGCTGCTGAAGTTACAGTAAACAGCACTCGGAGGCGCTCAAGTGCAACACTGTCAATGCGAGCGCACATTGAAGAAGATGCCCAGAGGCGATATGAACGTGGAGCTGCTTATTGCACTGGTGAACAATAATAATTTCTTCATCGCTGGAGCCGCTACTTGAACCATCCATAACAACAAGCGTGTCAACTTTGTCAACTTGAAGCTTAAAGTTGTGTAGCGCCATCTAACGTCAAGGAGTGATTTTGCATACTCTTCTGCTCGACGCCTGTGAAAATCGCTTGGGTTTGAATCTGGAAAAACGTCTTGTAAAAACGCTGACTATAAACGCAAACGAAAAGTGTCCCGGTGTGTACGAGCCTTTAAATCTGCAGTACATAGGTCCAAAAAATGCAATCGAACTGACTTTGTAAAGATTTTGTTTACTATAAATGTACTTAAAATCTCTATGTCTGTTTGTCACCGAGAATGAAATGGGTGGAACCCAATAAATTACTTGCTCGCAGGGATTTTGCTGTATATTAGCAAATAAAGAACTAAAGATGCACCGATCGGCTGGCCGGGGACCGGAATTAAACGATTTTTCGCATGCCATTGTCCATCGCCGATAGACATCACAATGCTGAGCCGGCATCGCGATCCTCCACCCCACCTCTGTCGCAGCAGCAACCCGCTCGTGAAAAATACACACTTAGGCCTGGTTTGCACTAATACGTCTTAGTTTAAAATGCCATTTTAGAATGAAAACGATCCACATCCACACTGGAGTTTCATCTAGCATTTCTGAACTGCCCTGAACCGCTGAAAACACACATCACGTGACCACACACACACAGGCACCTGCTGCAGTATATGCACACATCTGAGCTCCAGGCAGTCAGCGGGTGCTTTAAACACAAAACCCCAGAGAGCAGTGCATGTCAGACAGTTTATCAAGGATGTACAATCTGCTCTTCTTTTTGGCTTTGTGGCTGTTCATCAAGACGACGACAAGGTTCGTTTGAGCCCGGGTCGACCAGTGCTGGTTATTATATGTATATATAATTACGCTGTAATCTCTCGGCTGTGTATTAAAACATGGCGGCTTCTTTGTTTTCCATTCTGGCTTGTTGCTTGAGCTCGTGACGTATCTCTGTAAACCAATAGCGTTCAGCTGCGCGTCTAGCTCCGCTTTTTGGTACCCTTTCTCGTGTTTGGTACCCTTTCAAAAGGGTGCCGAAAAAGGGGTACAGTGCAGTTCGGTTTGGTACGCCTTTTGACAGTGGAAACAGCCATAAAAGCGTACCGAACCACTCAGTGGAAACGGGCCATATGAAAATAAGTGCTGAATACTGTACTTATAATCATCAACACAATGTCTGCAGAAGTCCTTTAGGATCATGAAAACCACAACTCCCATGATTCCACACTCAGTCACAGTCATCAAAATATGTTGTTGTTTGTTGTGAATGCACGCCCTCTAGTGGCCAGAATGACTCACCGTGGCTTTAAACAGCACTGTTGAATTCAGCTTAAATCGTGTTGTTTAGGAGGCTCCTCTCAGACCAGTGCTGGAATGCATAGACCTGCTGAGTGACGGAGATGATGAAGAGGAGTTGTCTGCCGCAAACACTGTGAGTTTCTTCTGATTATAAAAGTTAAAGAAAGTCAAGTTCAATTCACTGTCAGGTAGCTTTAGACCTGTAGTATTTCTGACAAAATACATAGCTGTTCTTCCTTGAATCAATTATGAGATAAGTTTTTAACAGTAGATGGCGCTCTAGGCTAGTTTTGTAAACAGAAAAGGTGCTTTAGGCTAGTTTTTAACAGCAGATGTGCTCTAGGCTAGTTTTTAACAGCAGACGGCGCTCTAGGCTAGTTTATAACAGCAGATGGCGTTCTAGGCTAGTTTATAACAGTAGATGGCGCACTAAGCTTGTTTTTAACAGCAGATGGCGCTCTAGGCTAATTTTTAACAGCAGATGTTGCTCTATGCTAGTTTATAACAGTAGATGGCGCTCTAAGCTAATTTTTAACAGCAGATGGCGCTCTAGGCTAGTTTTTAACAGCAGATGGCGCTCTAGGCTAGTTTTTAACAGCAGATGGCGCTCTAGGTTAGTTTTTAACAGCAGATAGCTCTCTAGGTTAGCTTTTAACAGCAGACAGCACTCTAGGCTATTTTTTTTTCCACAGAAATCGGCGCTCTAGGCCAGTTTTTAACAGCAGATGGCGCTCTAGGCTAGTTTTACCAGCAGATAGTGCTCTAGGCTAGTTTTACCAGCAGATGGCGCTCTAGGCTAGTTTATAACAGCAGATGGCGCTCTAGGCTAGTTTTTAACAGCAGATGGCGCTCTAGGCTAGTTTTACCAGCAGATGGTGCTCTAGGCTAGTTTTTTTTGCAGCAGATGGTGCTCAAGGCTAGTTTTTAACATCAGGCGAAGCTCTAGACTAATTTCTTACACCAGAAGGAGCTCTAGGCTAGTTTTTTACAGAATATGGTGCTGTAGGCTAATTTCTAACACCAGAGGGAGCTTCAGGCTAGGTTTTTTAAACAGAAAACAGTGCCCTAGGCTAGTTTTTAACAGAAGCTGATGCTCTTATGGTACTTTTTAAGTAGAAAACTCTGGGCAGAGGCGGAGTTTATAAAGACTCTGAACAAACCAGATTCTGAACAAACCATTTCAGACACTGATCTCAGAGCTGACACTGCAGTGGATATTTTGAGAAGAAAAACAAGAATGCGTGATTATACAGACACATATTTCCCAAAATATGTGTTAAAATAAGATTTCTCACCAAAAATCATTCTATTTGCTAATACACAGAGAAAGCTGTGGCCGAATTATGACTCAAAATCAGCACAGAGTGGATGAAAACAACCCAACAGCACACAAACAGGGTTAAGCATGTGACTGAGCCAGTGCTGTTGAACTGATGTGTCTTTATTGATTACTGATGAAGGTTTGCTGTGTGTTGTGTTCAGATCGAGCAGCAGGTGGACCGTCAGAGAGCTCAAGCCGTCTCCACGCTGGACAGACTGGCTCAGCAGGTCGCGGTGGAGAAACAGGAGAGGGCCGACAAGTGCAAAGCCTTCAAGGTTTGACTCCTCTATACACTTAGAGAAGCCATATTCTTGCATATACCATTTTTTTAAGGTTAAGTTTAAAGATTGTATGTGACTCTTTTCAGTATTGTTGTTATTTGTATGTCGTTTTTTTTTATGTTTATTAAGTAAACGATGTGCTTGCATGTTATATATTGTATATTGAGTATAGATTTTTCCCTGAACATAATATGGCAAAGCAGATATGGCATTAAAACATAAATAAATATAATAAACTTGAGGTTAAGTGGTGACGTATGTTTCTGGAGTGTCTACTTTCTCTAAATACTTACCTGTAAAAATAAATGATGTACCCAGGAGCCAGATCTGCCTTAAAGCTTAAATGAAATACAGGTTTAATATTAATATTGTAGTAATAATCAATGTCGACTGATATGAAAGTGCTGATTTTTTTTGTTTTTAGCTATATCACCCAGCGCTCCTATTGCAGTATTTTGCATTTCTTCTTTATAGGAGAAGATTATTTCGCAGCAGGCACATGGACGCCGCGAGCTGTCGGTCAGCCATGATAATAGTGTAAGCGGCGATGCTAAACGATGTGTGGATATTTGGCTAAAAATGCCAGGTATGTAATGTTCTTCTGTCTTAAAAGGGATAGTTCACCCAAACCAACAAAAATCAAAACCTGTTCATTTGTTCTCCCTCAGTCCACCCAAGATATAGGTGTTTGTTTTTCCTTAAGAAGATTTTTAGAGAATGTTTACACTGTCATATACAGTTGGAGTCAGAATTATTCGCCCTACTGTATATTTTTTACCCAATTTCTGTTTAACAGAGAGATTTTTCTCAACACATTTCTAAACATGATAGTTTTAATAACTCATTTATTTTTATTTTTTTTATAATACTTAGTATTTTTTAATCTGTTGTTAGACCGGCCAGGGATTATTATTATCAGCGTGAGTACACCACAGTCACCACGGCCTCCCGCCCACCTCACGATCCCTTTCTCTCCCACCTCTTGAGGGAGAGAGAAAAAAATAATAATAATGATAATCAGGGCTTAACATTAACTTTTTTGATCACCAGCCACTGTGGCTAGTAGATTTCCAACGTTACTAGCCACTCGCCATTTTCACTAGCCACAATTTTCTTGCTGGGAAAATATAATTTATATGCTTAAATTGGACATGCTAAAATGACTTGATTTAGATGTTATGTCCACATGCCTTCTCATTCATTTCACTTCTTGTGTGTGTTGTGTATGAGCTTGCTCAGTGTGCATGAGCAAATGGGTTGTGTCACAATACAATCAGTTTTTATTACACATGACCTTTCAGGGCTTAAAATTAAGGATTTACCAAATTTATCTCTGACCACACCAAATAAGTATTTCTTAGCCACAATTTTTTGTTGTGTCAAAACAAGGAAAATAGTGCTGTATAGGTGCACCTTTTAATTCAACAAAACTTTTCTTTTTTTCATTACATTTAAAAAAAGAATAATTGTCAGGTATCTAAAATATGCACAGTAATCTGTCCTGGATAAAAGCTCCCAGATCAGCAGTTAACTACACATAAACGGGGAGTAATCTCCCATTAAATCAATGTTATTGTAAAAAAATATAATTAAACCACATTAACAAAAATAACTGTAAGCAAAAGAAAGCAGGTGAAACATACCGTGTTTGATAATGAAAGGATGATCACGCGCACGGTTAATATAGGCCTGTAAATGAAAGCAGTGACCGCTGCTGCTTACAGAAGAATATGTGTATTTTTTTTTTAAATCTTGAGCTCTTGAAAGCAGCAGGACTGTGGGTGCACGATCATCGCTCTTTGTCCAGTCTATTTCAAAGGGAACCGATCGCACCAGTTGCGCTTCCTCTAGGCACGGTGACGGTTGCTTCGCGCAAGTAAACGGGAGCGTGCACGCTTTTTAGCAGTCGAGCGTATCACATCACCTGTGCGCGCGAGGGATCATCCTCTCACTCGGTATTTACCTGCTTTCTGCTGGCGCGAACACAGTTATTTTTGTCAGTCGTGCTGCCTCTCAATTCTAAGATCACATTTGCACGAATATTGGGCCATGCTTATTTTCAAACCCTGCTTTTAAGAAAACTACAATTTAAACATGATTTCCAACCAGCCAAAGTGGCTAGTGGAGGTGTCTGTCTAACCCGCCAGAGCTGAAATCTACCCGCATTAGTTGGCGGGTTGGCGGGTATTAATGTAAAGCCCTGATAATAATGATAAATAATAATAATAATAAATAATAAAATGAATAAATAAATTTAAGAGAGACAGAAAAGGAAAACAAATAGTACAAAAGGGGAAGTATGTAAAGACCAAATTATAATGTGGCAAGTATTTATGAAATTGATAATAGTTTTTTTTTTTTTTCCTCTTTTTTTTTTTTTTTTTCTTTTTTACCTTTTTGATTTATTTTATTTTTAATTGTATTTAATATCAGAGACAGTTTTTTTTTTTTTTTTTTTTTTTACCTCTACCTGACCCCCTCTCCCCCCTCCCCTCCTGTCTGTGTACTAATGAAGGTGTTGTTGGGGAGAAGCCACTCCCAAACAATAACTCATTTCTAATAGATGATTTCTTTTATCTTTGTCATGATGACAGCACATAATATTAGACTAGATATTCTTCAAGACACTAGTATTCAGCTTAAAGTGACATTTAAAGGCTTAACTAGGGTAATTAGGGTAAAGTTAGGGTAATTAAGTCATTGTATCACAGTGGTTTGTTCTGGAGAAAATCCAAAACTAATATTGCTAAAGGGGGCTAATAATATTGACCTTAAAACAATTAAAAACTGCTTTTATTCTAGCCGAAATACTCCAAATCATGCCTCCAAGTGATGGATCTTCAAAAAATGATCATCCTTTGATTGATTAGTATTTTAACCAAAGTTCACCGTCTACAAAACCACCAGGTCTCAGGACATGTTGGGCTTTCAGGAAATGAGCGAGCTGATGCAGCTGCTAAAGATGCTTTGAAGCAGATGGTGAACAAATGTCAAATTCCTCCTTTAGAGATGACACCTTTTATCAACGTTTACATTTTAAATAAGTGGCAAGAGGAGTGGGACACATCAGAAAATAATAAATTACATGAAATCCAACCTGAAATCTCAAACAGAATTTTAAGACTAGATTTGATCAAGTGATTTTTACCAGATGTCGTATTGGACATACAAGATTAACCCACGCTTTTTTACTTAAAGATGAAGACCCCACTCAATGTTTGTGCTGCACAGTAAAACACATTCTACTGGACTGTCCTGCTTTTAATGATTCCAGAAGACTTTTTTTTATGAAATTAACTCTCTTAAGGACATTTTTAGCAAAGTGACGCCAGGAAAAATGTTAGAATTCTTATCATGTATTAATACTAAAAATCTTATTTAACTTGTGTATTCATTTGTTTGTTGTCTTAATTGTTTAATTATTATTGAAATGTTCTTGCCATGAAAATAGCCTTGGTTGCTGACATGGCAATAAATTAAAAATACATTACATTACTATTCTAGCCGAAATAAAACAAATAAGACTTTCATTTGGGAAATATTTTAAAAAAGAAAATTGACAAGAGGCCGAATAATTATGACTTGAGCTGGATATAAATGTTGATTTGTTCTGTACCATTCAGGATTGCAGCCGGGCTCCATATATTCGGGCTCTCTGTGGAAACGCAGATCGGCTCCCCCTGCGGTGAGATTTTCTCCTCAGAGCTGTCCGGTCATCAACTGCGGACGAGTCTACGACAATATTCCTCTGCTACAGGGACATCTCAAAAGGTGTGTTATTTTGCTCTTAATGTGTACATTTGCAGTTTCATATAAGTAATTGTACATTTGAAATTTACAGCTGTATACATTTTAAATATATATATATATATATATATATATATATATAACAGAGTGTCTGTGATGACTTAAAGTATTAAAATTTGGTACTTCAATGTAGAGACCTTTATTAAGAAGGGGGTGCACTGTTGCATTGGTCACTGATAGTTATGGATATTGGATTAATTTAAAGCTATCAACAATAATATAGGCATATAGAAAGGCAGATAGCGATAGTTTAAGTACATGAAGTGAAATGAGCTGCACCTTTTTTGAATAATCTAATATCTCAGCAAAATTATTAAAGCAGACAAATATTCCCCTTTTTACAGGACAAAATAATAAAATAAGTCTCTGATGTCTGAGGTTTCAGCTCAAAATTCCACACAAATAATGTTTTATAACTCTGAAACTGACCCTTTTAGGCTTTGATCCTAATTGTGTGGCGTTTTGGTGACTGTCGCTTTAAATTCAAATGAGATTGTGCTCTTTTCAGAAGAGGGCGGGGCTACAAATGCCTGTGTGTCAGCATAGTTGCAGATTCCTAAACAAGACTAATGTCCTATGCTAATGAGGGAGAGTTGGTGACTAGTGGGTGGAGCTTTCCTTTTCTGATGACACGTACAAAGGGAGAATGTAAATCAAAGTGTTTTGTATGTAACCGGTGTAATTTCAGGTTTGATCATTCGCCCTGTGACCCCACCATCACCCTGAAAGGCACCGCGCTGTCCATCTATGCCTGTTTGGCCTGTGGAGAACACTTCTGCTCCCAGGAGACATGGAAACAACATATGCAGTCCAAGGTTTTCATTCAATCATTCATTCATTCATTTTTCTTTGGCTTCGTCCCTTATTAGGGGTCACCACAGTGAAATGAACCACCAACAATTCCAGCATATGTTACCCAGTACTGGGAAACACCCATATACACTCATTCTCACACACACACACACACACTCCTTATAAATGTGATTTTTAGGTGCTGTTTAAAGTGAGTGCTTCATTGTCTCACCATGTAAAAGAAGTGTTTCTGCTTTTGTCTGCAGCTGTCATCGGATGGTCACCGTCTCTCTCAAATGTATCAGATGATCGTGTGTTTCGCCTGTCCTTCCTGCTACTTCCTCTTCAACAGCAAAGACGAGTGCTATAAACACATGAATGCAAGAAAACACAACCATCAAGTCATTTCTTATACCGGTGTGTGACCTTTTTTATTATGATTTGCAAGGTTTATTATGTTTCAGCTATTTGTGAAGGAAATAACTCTGATTTGCAATAAATTAAAAGTAAAACATAAAGTAAACAATGACAAAAAAACCAAAACATGCATACTAAAATTTAAACTAAATTTTAAATGCAAAGAGAAAGTAAGAAATCACAACCAGAGATATAAATCATGAGAAATTTATCAAGAACTATTTATATAACTTATGAAGTTTATATCCTGTCAGCTTAATGTTGATTACTACTGCTATCAAAAGGTGTATTTTAACTCAAATTTTTAATAAGTAAATTGAATGCAGCATTAATTTAATTTAGTGCATATGACACATTGCATGTTGATCCTTATCTTTATCTTTGGTTTTGATGTATTCTGTTGGTTTGTCTTCTGTTGTCTTTTTTAAATAAAAAAAATTACAAAATTAAAACCAATTTATACTATTATTAAATATTACAATAGTGACTTGTTAATGCTGAAATAAAAATATTATATTATAAAAATAAAGGATATTTGTTTCAGTATCGAATAATGATTGTAATTTTTTATTAATGGTATAAATTGGTTTTATTTATAACAGAATGCAATGACAAAATAAAAAATATAACTAAAGTAAAAACACTTTTTTTGTTGTTTTCTTTGTAATATAATGTATATTATATTTATATATACAGTTGAAAGCAGAAGTTTCCATACACTGTATAAAAGGCACATAACCATTTAAAAAAAGTCAGATGTTAATGTAACTTTTCCTCTTTTAGGTAAGTTAGGATTAACACATTTGTTTCTGTTCTGCTTAACAGCAGAATAATGAGAGAGATATTTTTTTGAGAAATTGTTATAACTTTTCTTAAAAGTCAAGTTTACATACAATAAGATTATTCTGTCTCTGAAAAAGCTCAGATGATGGTGTCAAGGTTTTGGAAGTTTCTGATTGGCTAATTGACAACATTTGAGTTAATTGGAGGCACAACTGTAGAATAGTATTTAAGGAAAACCTCAAACACACTGCTTCCTTGTGTGACAACATGGGAAAATCAACAATCCAGAATCAACAGAAAAGCCAGATTACAATTAGCTAAATTACACTGGGAAAAAGACTAATGTTTGGAGACATGTCCTGTGGTGTGATGGAGCTAAGATTGAACTGTTTGGCCATAATGACCAGTGTTACATTTGGAGGACAAAGGGGAAAGCTTACAAGGCTAGGAACACCATCCCAACTGTGAAGTATGGGGGCGGCAGCATCATGTTGTGGGGCTGTTTTGCTGCAGGAGGGACTGGTCCACTTCACAGCATAGATGGCATCATGAAGAAAGAACATTATGTAGAAATACTGAAGCAACATCTCAAGACATCAGCCAGGAAATTAAAACATGGCCACAAATGGGTCTTCAAAACAGACCATGACCCTAAGCATACTGCCAAATGAGTTAAGATGTGCTTTAAGGACAACAGAGTGAATGTTTTGGAGTGGCCATCACAAAGCCCTGAGCTCAATCCTATAGAAAATGTGTGGGCAGAGTTGAAAAAGCTTGTGCGAGCAAGACAGCCTACAAATCTGACTCAGTTACACCAATTCTGTCAGGAGGAATGGGCCAAAATTCCTGCAAACTATTGTGAGAAGCTTGTGGAAGGAGACCCAAAACATTTGACCAAAGTTATACAGTTTAAAAGCAAAGCTAGAAAAATACCAAGGAAATGTGTGTAAACTTTAGACTGTCTAGAAATTAATAAAAAAAACTCAAAATAAATTCTCTCATTATTCTGGCATTTAGCAAATGTAAATCATTTAGGTAATCCTAACAGACCTAAACGTTTAGTTTAGACCTAGACCTAAACGTTTAGTGTGATTTACCACCAGACATTTAAAAAAAATGGTGTGTGTGTGTGTGTGTGTGATTATAATTCCTTTATTATTATTATTTTTTTTTTTTTTTACATTTATTACAAATAACAATAGTAGTTTTAGGTCTGTTTCCAGCTACAGCTAGTGGTTTAATTAGGACTGCATAAAATTTTGGTCACTTTATTTTAATGAATAATTCTCATTATTAATCAGTCATTAACTATGACTTTCAGCTCAATAAACTCCTAATTTGCGGCATATTAATAGTTATTAAGGTAGTCGTTGGGTTTAGGTATTGGGTAGGATTAGGGATGTAGAAAAAGATCATGGCGAATATGTGCTTTATAAGTACTAATAAACCGTAAACATCTTAATAATAGACAAGTAATAAGACACTAGTTAACTTTTTTTCTTCCCTGCTTTCTTTCTAAAATGTCTAATTAGGTGTCTGTCAATGCTCTATTTACTTTGAACACGTTCTTGAATCTGTTATTTGGTGTTTCAGAAGAGAAAGCAGCAGGAGTGCCTGTTCCAGTGCCGCGCTTCGCTAAACAGCGTTTAATCGCTCTCTGTAAAGACATCGTCTTCAGTGTGCGATGCACAGTCTGCTCTCAGCGGCTCAACTCACACATGGAGGCCACCGCACACTTCAAGTATGTTTACACTGGATTTCATGGCTTAAATTTGTCTGTGATACTTTTTTTAATATCCAAAATCGACTAGAACAGTGTTTAATATTTAACTGACTTATGTACTTCAATTACCCCAAATGTTTGTAAGGCAATTTAACTAGTGACACTTTTCTCTAAGACAGAGAAACAGCAGCGAGACTTTAATATGTCGTGTGTTTTATTCTAGGGCTGTGCAAAAATATCAATACATCTAACTATCGCGATAATTACTTTTACGATAGTGTATCGATAGTCCAACCTCTAGTATCGATTCAAGTTGTGCAAAACGACCTCCTCCTCCGCTCCTGTAGATGTCGCTAACTCGCGATCAACAAAACGCCAAGTAGTGCGGTATCAGAAGTAAGCAAGAGTGAGCATGGCGGAAAATATAAAGGTGCCTCCAGCTTTTAGAGCTGACGTGTGGCTGCACTTTGGTTTTAACGCTATACCAGGGAGTACTGAATTAGACAAAAAAAAAGCCATTTGTAAGCTTTGCAATATATATAGCTCTCTGTTCAATCACACTGTGCAGTTCTAATGAATTGGAATGGATGGAAAATAAATTGGAATTTTAATTTGTCTGCCGACTTTATCGAGTTGTCAATATAATGTGACACACATACCAATACAAACTATTGCAGTATATCACAATATTTATTGTATCGCAATATATCGTGATATATTGCATTGTGACCCATGTATCGTATCGTGAGGCCCTTGCCAATACACAGCCCTATTTTATTCGACTGCACAGAGCAGCTTTGTAACAGAAGCCTAAAATGTATTTAGTCTGATAAAACAGCGCTGCTGCTTCTCCACCTGATCACGAGAATAATAATAAATGACAAAAATAAATGGCATAATAAAGCTCTGCTGCATTCATTGGACTCGTCTCTCATCAGCAATTGCTCTCTCATATCACCTCCAGGACTTTCATGCACAACATTGATATCATAGGCGCTTCAAAATACAATGAATAATTTTTTAATATTTAAACTTTTAGAGTTTTGGTATGCTCTACTTTTAATGTTATCAAACAGCAATTTTATTTATTTATTTTTTTGTTTATTTTTATCTGGAGAGAGTTTTAAGGAAATAAATGTGAATTCTTCATTTTTATCCAAAGTAAACCTTAAACTGTTTTAAGATGTATTATTTATTGCAGTTGATGTGTTTTTATTGTTATATTTGTTATTATAGAAAAGTGATATTTATAAAATATTGGAAATTTAATCTGCTTTTGCCATGAAATAGCCAGAGAAGCTGATATGGCAATAAATACAAAACTCTCTCTCTTAAACTTTGAGTGCTTTTTAAGAATACTCCATAATAGTTAACATCGGTTACTTTAATTAACCTCACGATGAGCAATAGCTTTTATTAATCTTAGCTGATGTTTATGCGTTCGTTTAATGCACAATCATTTTATTAAATGCAGTTTGTAAATACCAAAATGCTGTTGTGTTTTTAAACTAATATTAACATAGTAACTGTATAAGTTAATAAGGAGTAAGGACTGGTGAGAGTGGTAAGGAGTTTAATAACGCACGCCAAATGGAAAGAAAAAACTTCCGCATTTCGCGGTGTGTGTGTGTGTGTGTGCGGTCCTTCACTGACAGCAGGTGTGTGGATCTTGTGGGAAAATATGGTGAAAAGTCCTTCATGACGGTAATAGTTTGATTGCGGTGTTTACTTCAATAACTCCACTAATATCTGCATACTCCACGTCTTCATTCCATTTCTGTTTAGTTCAGTTATGAATTTAGTGGGATTAAGGTCATCAAAAATTAGTTCAACATTGATGTTTAACTCAATAAACAGTTAGCAAACACAAGTACATCTTAATGAACATCATTTATTTTCATCACCAATCATCATAGTAGAGCAGTTCCTCAAGCAGTTTGTGATGCATTTTGGAAACAGGAGATGAGCCCCTGGTCTAATGCGTCACCTGGCTTGAGAAACCCGTTCTCAAAGACTTACTTTAGTCATTATTTGGGCAGCACACATATTCTGAACGCCTTCAGCAGAACTCAAATGAGCCATTTTAATCTAGATTAATTCCAAAATTACAGAGAGATTAATCTAGATTACAATAATTAATCTACGCCCACCTATAATATATATAAAATCACCTTTTATATTTTTATTGCATGCCGAAAACGAGCTCTTTCATATTCATTCCCATAGATTGGTGCTACAATTAACCCGCAAAATTGACATCTAGTTTGTTAATGTGCACTAACAAGCTCTTGTTGTGTTTTGCAGCGTGCACTGCAGAGACGGCTGCGCTATCGCTACTGCAGATCAAACCGTTGCAGACATGATGAAAAAGATGGCGTTGGTCGGTCACTGCATCTCATGTCCTGAAGTGTTTCAGAGTTTGGATCAAATGCAGGAGCACAAAGAGCGAACGAAACACGACGTGGAGAACATCACACTCCTAGAGCGCGCACTTCTGCACTACAGCAACCACTGCGAAACCAGAAACAATCAGAAGAGAAGGTCATACGAACACCATTCAGCCAAACGAAAGAGACCTGAAGGCGTAGATTCGCAAGTCAAGCGAGAAAAAAAGCATTCGAATGTGGCTTGGTTTTGTGAGTGCGGCCTTCGATTTGTTGATGAAAACCAAGCAAAGAGACACCAGCAAGCCGCCAATCAGATCTTTCACAAATGTGCAGTTTGTGGGAAATTAACCGGCGAATCCTCCATTGCGCGCTTGCATATGAGCCGTTTCCATGGTGGTGCGCATCTATCCAACTTCCTGTTTTATTGCAGGAAGTGCAAAGTGGAAATGCCCAGGATGGAGGATATTATGGCGCACGTTAGCGCTAGCCATCAAGGACACAACTACTATGAAGAACGAGAAGATAATGGCAGCGTATGTGATCAAATATCGGCAAAACCATCAACAAGCAAAGAATGTGAACCAATCAGAAGCGTCTCCCCAAAAAAAACAGAGTCGTGGCTTTGTCGAATGTGCGAGGATTTGTTTGAGTCGGAGGATTTGGTGCGGAAGCATTGCGGAGATTTGAGCAGCCATAGTTTCCAGAGGTTTGCATGCGGTCACTGTCCGCAGAAGTTCTTCAAGGATTCGACTTTACGACGTCATTGCGCTAACGAGCATAACGGCGACGTAGCGTTGCGCTACTTTTGTGGTCTTTGCGATAGCATGCTGTTCGATACCGAAAACGAGTTTCAGATGCACTACGACAATCTGCACAGCCAAGATTACTACTGTTTGGAAACATCGACGAATCATTCGCAAAATGCACCGGACGTCATTGTTAATAATAGTAATGCGAGCGATTCCCAAATATGTCTTTGCATGGGATCTGAGAAATCCAGAGAGGAACGGAAGCCTGTTTACACAAACTGCATGAAGCAGTTGGCTGCTGAAAACAAGTGCAGATACCGATGTCGCAATTGCGATGAAAGCGCTCAGAGCTACGCTGAGATGAAGACGCACATCTTGTTGAAACACAAAGGAAATGGGAAGAGTTTTGATGTCGTGTGCATGATCTGCTCACAGAGTTACAAAGATGTTCCCAGTTTTCATGCACACCATCATAAACATCACTGCCAGGCAGAACCGTGCACTTATTCCAGACCCGACGCAGACCAGAAAAGAGCTTCCAGTGTGATAAACGCAGAGGAGATCTGCCCTCAGAGGAACGGTGAGCTTTTAGTGTCTGGATGGAGATCAAGTTTCTGCTTTTGGTTTTCATCCTTTAATGATGAGCTGAGCTGAATTGTGCAGTAGATCAATTATCCCTTCAGATTGCAGTAGGGCTGTTTAATCATTAATCATCACTATGGCCAGACGGAATCTGCGGACATTTTTTGCTATTTCTGCGCAGAATTGTGTTAAAAATCTGCGGATTTATGCGGAATTATTTTGGGAGTCTCATAACTAAAACCTTAATATATCAAGTAAAATGTAACACCTTTTTAACTTTTATTTAATGTTTACAATGCAAATCCGATTAGATCCACTTTATTTGGTAAACAAAGCAAGTCTCTCATATAATAGATCTACTAAAAGACAGAAAATATGACTTTACAAACTATATTGTAAATAAATCATAGGAATATTTTCATTTTAGTCAATAATATTACTGTAATTAATTTAAAAACTGAATAAATATAAATTTACACACATTTACACAAGTAAATAAACAGAATCAATGATGGGCTAAAAATCTGCGGAAATCTGCCTAATCATGACTAGGGCCAGACAGAATCTGCAGACATTTTTTGCTATTTCTGCAGAGAATTTTGTAAAAAAAAATTAAATTGAGGATTTATGCAGAATGATATTAGAAGTATCATAACTTAAACCTTAATATATGAAATAAAAAAATAATACCTTTTTAACGTTTATTTAATGTTTACAATGCAAATCCAATTGGATCTACTTATTTGGTAAGTAGAAGTCGGTAAAGCAAGTCTCTCATATAATATATCTACTGAAAGACAGAAAATATGACTACAAACTTTATTGTACATAAATCATATGAACATTTTAATATTACTATTATTATATCATAATAATATTAGTGAAATGAATTTAAAAACTGAAAAAAATATAGTTACACAAGTAAATGCATAGACTCAATTATGGGCTAAAAATCTGCGGATTTCTGCGTGCACAGATTCCGTGTGGGCCTAATCATGACTAAGCATGTTTACAAAATGAAAGTCTCTATTAAACATGTGCATGTACTGCATATTATATGTATATACAGTTAAATACAAAATTATTCGCCCTCCTGTGAAATTGAAATTATTTTTCAATTATTTCCTATTGATGTTTAATAGACCAAGAAGAGTGTTTCTGATATATTTAATATTATGAATAATATAAAAATATTATAATATTTTTCTTCTTGTAATTTAGCAATAATAATAATTATATATATATGTATATCTAAAAAAAAAATTGTCGATTGTCTTCAGAACAAACCACTGTTATCCAATGACTTGCCTAATTACCATGTATGCCTAATTAACCTAGTTAAGCCTTTAAATGTCACTTTAAGCTAAATACTAGTATCTTAAAACATCTAGTACAATATTGTGTACTGTCATCATGGCAAAAACAAACGAAATCGGTTATTAGAAATTGCTTATTGAAATTTGTATGCGATAACTAGGGCCAGACAGAATCTGCAGACATTTTTTGCTATTTCTGCGGAGAATTTTATAAAAAATCTGCGGATTTATGCGGAACGATTTTGGGATTATCGCAACTAAAAACGTAATATATGAAATAAAAAAAATAATACTTTTTTAATTTTATTTAATTCTTACGATGCAAATCCAATTAGATTAGGGATGCTCCGATCAGGATTTTTGGAGCCGATACAGAGTACCGATTTCTTGTTATGGTGATCGGCCGATTCCAAGTACCGATTCTGATGCTTCAAGATTTAGATAAATTTAACATTGCATAAAGCACTTTTTCCCCTCTAAGTACAATACTTAAGTGGAGCTCCTTTCCTAAGTGAAGATACTTAAGTGGAGCTATCTCCTTTCCTGAAAGAATAAATCAAGGATGTTGCATATAATCCCTTAAACACTCTTATAACTATTTAGTGTGGATCATGGTCAGAAGCAGCTTTACAGAAAATAATAGATTAAACGGATAAAAACTTTGGTAAGAAAAATGACTAAGAATGCAATTTGGAAACATTGCAAATAATGGAAGAATAATTCAACATCCCTCAATGAGGAAAAAGATTGGAGTGCATTTTTGATGTATAAGAAGTTGCATCAATGCATCTTCCTCTGCTTGTTAACACATAAACTAACACCTGTGATCGGTTCATGTGATCGGCCAGATAAGCGAGTACCGATCGAGTCATAAAATGTGATTATCGACCGATACCGATCTCTGGCCGATCGATCGGAGCATCCCTAAATTAGATCCACTTAATTGGTAAACAAAGCAAGTCTCTCATAAAATATACATCTACTAAAAGACTGAAAATATTACTCCGCAAACTATATTGTAAATAAATCAGATGAACATTTAAATATTACCATTATTATATCACAATAATATATTAGTGGAATTGGCCGTCACAGTGGTGCAGTGATCACCTCACAGCAAGAAGGTCGCTGGTTCGAGTCTCAGCTGGGTCAGTTGGTGTTTCTGTGTGGAGTTTGCATGTTCTCCCCGTGTTGGTGTGGGTTTCCTCTGGGTGCTCCGGTTTCCCCCCACAGTCCAAACACATGCGCTATAGGGGAATTGGGTAAGCTAAATTGTCCGTGGTGTATGTGTGTGTGAATGAGTGTGTATGGGTGTTTCCCGGTGATGGGTTGTAGCTGGAAGGGCATCCGCTGCGTAAAACATATGCTGGATAAGTTGGCGGTTCATTCCACTGTGGCGATTAATAAAGGGACTAAGCCGAAAAGAAAATGAATTAATGAATAAAATTAGTGAAATTAATTTAAATACTGAATAAATATAAATCTACACACATTTACACAAGTAAATACATGGACTCAATGATGGGCTCAAAATCTGCGTGCGCAGATCTGTGTGGGCCGAGAAGTAATCTTTTAAAAGCACTAAATTCCAACAATAAATGAATGTTGTGACTACTAATCTGTTTTTTTAATGTTTACATTTGTGCTGTTTTATACCTTTGATGACTTTACTTGGTCTGTGAGTGATAATATTTATCTTTTTCTTTTTTTTACAGGTGAAGAGTTTGAAGATGTCAAGAATGCCATTACTTCAAGTGTGAAAAAAGAGGCGACGGTTTCACAAGACGACGGTGAAGATGAAGGTCGGTTTTCACTTTTTTCCATTTATTTCTCCTCACTTGTTTCAGTTGTTTACACTGCAAATAAACATTTAAGAGCAATTAAATTTGTGTTTTTGAAAGATTTTAATGCTCACCAGTGCTGCATTTTGATGAAAACTACAATAGAAACAAGAAACTTTAATTAGGTGAAATATTATTGTGATTTAGAAATAGTGTCTCAGCATAAATGAGCACACCCCCCTTTTGAAAATGAATATTTTTATCAAGTTGTCAGTCAATATAGACTATATATTTTTGGTGTAGGAGGCCCTTGCCAATACACAGCCCTAATTGTGAAGGTGTATAATTATAGAAACTGAAGCCTATGGGGTATATGTCGAACGTCACGTGACCAAACCGGATCCCTGGGTAGAACACTTCCGCTCATCGCTATTTCATATGCGCCAGCGGTTTGTTATTGAAAGTAGTAAGTAGTGTTTTATACGTTATATAATAGGATATATGCGCAACTTTCGCGTTCCAATCAACCTGGGCAGAACACTTCCAGTTTTTCACTCTCTGCTAATTTGGAGTTGTTTTATACAAGAAGCCTCCAGGAACTACCAAAGTTAAGCATCACAGATGACCACCGAATACGCTCATTATCATCTAAATGTCCGGCCACCAAATCGGCCAAAGGATTTAAATTGTATGCTTCATCATACATAATGGATTATGAAGGTAATTAAGCTAGTGGAATAGAAATGCTGTACAATGTCACTAACTAGCTAACGCTATAAAGTTATCTGGTCTGCCGTATGGATCTACATATTCACATTAACACTTTGTGAGTATTTGCACCAGTATCAAATAAAGACAGGTTGACTGGTGATGTCAGCATTGGGGCAGCCTGTCACAGGTCTATGAAGAAGTCTGAGACACCATAAATATATATATATATATAAATACAATTTAAATCCTTTGGCCGATTTGGTGGCCGGACATTTAGATGATAATGAGCATATTCGGTGGTCATCTGTGATGCTTAACTTTGGTAGTTCCTGGAGGCTTCTTGTATAAAACAACGCCAAATTAGCGGAGAGTGAAAAACTGGAAGTGTTCTGCCCAGGTTGATTGGAACGCGAAAGTTGCGCATATATCCTATTATATAACGTATAAAACACTACTTACTACTTTCAATAACAAACCGCTGGCGCATATGAAATAGCGATGAGCGGAAGTGTTCTACCCAGGGATCCGGTTTGGTCACGTGACGTTCGACATATACCCCATTGAATAATTAGTTTATTACAACAGTAGTGTTGTAACACAGCGACAATATAATTACTAGGAGTTTAATTCAAGTAATTATCTATAGTATTGAAAACAACCAATTGTGCAGAACCCTGCATTGTTTACAGTGTAAGCACATGGAATACATGTAAGATTTAATTTGGATGCTCATTTGTGTTCGTCCTCAGCTAAATTTGATGAGGACATGAAGCAGGCTGTGGCCTTAAGTCTGGAGGAGGCAAGGGAAACTGCAGATCTGAGAACGGGTGCGTCACACCATTACCAATTCACTATCTGAACACGTTGTAACCATACTGCTAAAGTTCTCCTATTTCTGTTATTTCCGAACAGTGTAGAGGCTGTACTGAGAGCTTCTGTGAGCGTCTCACTTCATGCATGAGTCAATCACAGGTTTATTTTGCTAGTTGTTAAAGCAAAAAGAAGATTAGTGGTGTTGGTAGGTTCATTTTCTGTGATATTTGGGATTGTAGATGTGTGTGTGGGTGGTGCTGGGTTTGGTCTAACATCACTCATGCTGAATAATGTCACTGAAACAACACTTTTCGATGAGTTATCACTGGATGGAACCATTTTTTGTAAATTTGATAATTGTTTTAAATGAATATATGCATTTTAGATTTTTTTTAAAACCAATAAACATGGATGTTATTAGTTTTAGTGAAGTTTATCTCTAAAATTAATCATACTTTACATTTAAATGGCAAAAATAAAGTATTATATTGAAGCGGTCACTCTTTGAATATAACATTTGCTGCATTCTGTGCCACTAAATGTCTTCGTTATAATTGAGTATCACTGGATGGAAATATTTTAGTAAATTTGACCTGTAAATCTGCATAAATAAGTTGCTTGTTTTAAATTAATATGAATGCAATTTGGGTTTTTAAACCAATAAACATGAATGTTATTGGCTTTAGTGAAGTTTATGTCTTTAATTGGTCATACTTTACATTTAAATGGCAAAAATAAAGTATTATATTGAAGCGGTCACTCTTTAAATTTAACATTTGCTGCATTTTGTGCCATTAAATGTCTTAGTTATACTAAAATAAACTGAGTAATTGCTGAATGCATGGAAAATTTGAGTAAATATGCCCTCTAAATGTACATAAATAAGTTGCTTGTTTTAATATAATATATAAATTTAGGTTTTTAAACTAATAAACATAGATTTTATTAGTTTTAGTGACGTTTATCTCTTTAATTAATCATACTTTACATTTAAATGGCAAAAATAAAGTATTATATTGAAGCGGTCACTCTTTGAATATAACCTTTGCTGCATTTTGTGCCACTAAATGTCTTCATTATAATTGAGTATCACTGGATGGAAATATATTAGTAAATTTGACCTGTAAATCTGCATAAATAAGTTGCTTGTTTTAAATTAATATGAATGCAATTTGGGTTTTTAAACCAAAAAACATAGATGTTATTGGTTTTAGTGAAGTTTATGTCTTTAATTAATCATACTTTACATTTAAATGGCAAAAATAAAGTATTATATTGAAGCGGTCACTCTTTAAATATAACATTTGCTGCCATTAAATGTCTTTGTTATACTAAATAAATTGAGTAGTCACTGGATGCATGGAAATATTTTGTAAATTTGACCTCTAAATGCACATAAATAAGTTTGCTCGTTTTAAATTAATATATGCATTTAGGATTTTTGAAACCAATAAACATTGATGTTATTGTTTTTAGTGCAGTTTATGTCTTTAATTGATCATGTCACATTTAAATGGCAAAAATTAAGTATTATATTAACGCTGTCACTCTTTAAATATAACATTTGCTGCATTTTTGTACCAGTAAATGTCTTCATTATAATTGAGTAATCACTGGATAAAAATACATTGTAGATTTTATTTCTAAATATGCAAAAATGACTTGCTTGTTTTAAATTAATAAATGATTTTTGAAACCAATAAACAAAGATGTTACTCATTTTAGTGGCTTTTATCTCCATATTTAACTTTTAAATGACAAAAATTTAGTACAACATTTCATATTGAATTAATCACTGTTTAAATATGACATTTGCTGCATTTTCTGTCATTAAATGTCTTAGATACACTAAATAAATTAAGTAATCACTGGATGCATAGAAACATTTCGTAAATTTAACATCTAAATGCACATAAATAAGTTCTTTTTTTTAAAATTCACATATAAAATTTGTACTTTTGAAATTAATAAACATGGATGTTATTGTTTTTAGTGAGTTTATCTCTAAAATTGATCATACTTCACATTTAAATGGCAAAAATAAAGTATTATATTAAGCGGTCACTCTTTAAATATAACATTTGCTGCATTTTTGTGCCACTAAATGTCTTCATTATAATTGATTAATACTGGATAAAAATACTCTTTTATTTTTATTATTTTATTTCTAAATATGCGTAAACAACTTGCTTGTTTTAAATTAATAAATGATTTTTAAAACCAATAAACAAGGACGTTACTCATTTTAGCAGCTTTTATCTCCATATTTAACCTATAAGTAAGTAGTACAACATTTCATATTGAAGCGATCACTGTTTAAATATGACATTTGCTGCATTTGCTGCCATTAAATGTCTTAGTTTTACTAAATAATTAGAGTAATCACTGAATGCATGGAAACATTTAGTAAATTTGACCTCTAAATGCGCATAAATAAATTGCTTGTTTTAAATTAACATATAAAATTTTTATTTTTTTTTAAACTAGTAAACCTTGATGTTATTGTTTTTAGTTGACTTTGTCTTTAAATGATCATACGTCACATTTAAATGGCGAAATGGCGGTCACTCTTTAAATATAACATTTGTTGCATTAAATGTCTTTGTTACACTAAATAAACTGAGTAATCACTGTGCGCATGGAAACATTTGGTAAATTTGACCGCTAAATGCACATAAATAAATTGCTTGTTTTAAAATAACATATAAAATTTGGATTTTTGAAACCAATAAACATTGATGTTATTGTTTTTAGTGGACTTTATGTATTTAATTAATTATACTTAACCTGTCTTTGTTATAATTGAGTAATCACTTTTGTAGATTTGATCTTTAAATATGCATAAACGAGTTGCTTGTTTTAAATTAATATATGCATTTTTTGTTTTTTAAAACCAATAAACAAGGGTGTTACTCTTTTTAGTGGCTTTAATCTCCGTATTTAACCTTTATATGATGAAAATTAAGTACAACATTTCATATTGAATCGGTCACTCTTTAAATATAACATTTGCTGCACTTTGTGCCAATAAATGTCTTCGTTATAATTGAGTATCACTGGATGGAAATATTTGAGTAAATTTGACCTGTAAATCTGCATAAATTAGTTGCTTGTTTTAAATTAATATATATGCAATGGGGTTTTTAAACCAATAAACATGGATGTTATTGTTTTTAGTGAGTTTATCTCTAAAATTAATCATACTTCACATTTAAATGGCAAAACTAAAGTATTATATTGAAGCGGTCACTCTTTTAATATAACATTTGCTGCATTTTGTGCCAGTAAATGTCTTCATTATAATTGATTAATACTGGATAAAAATACTTTTTTATTTTTATTATTTTATTTCTAAATATGCGTAAACAACTTGCTTGTTTTAAATTAATAAATGACTTTTGAAACCAATAAACAAAGATGTTACTCATTTTAGCAGCTTTTATCTCCATATTTAACCTATAAGTAAGTAGTACAACATTTCATATTGAAGCGGTTACTGTTTAAATATGACATTTGCCGCATTTGCTGCCATTAAATGTCTTAGTTTTACTAAATAATTAGAGTAATCACTGAATGCATGGAAACATTTAGTAAATTTGACCTCTAAATGCGCATAAATAAATTGCTTGTTTTAAATTAATATATATTTTTTTAAACTAATAAACCTTGATGTTATTGTTTTTAGTGGACTTTGTCTTTAATTGATCATACTTCACATTTAAATGGCGAAAATTAAGTATTATATTAACGCTGTCACTCTTTAAATATAACATTTGCTGCATTAAATGTCTTTGTTACACTAAATAAATTGAGTAATCACTGTGCGCATGGAAACATTTGGTAAATTTGACCGCTAAATGCACATAAATGAGTTGCTTGCTTTAAATTAATATATGCATTTTTTGTTTTTTTAAAACCAATAAACAAGGGTGTTACTCTTTTTAGTGGCTTTAATCTCCGTATTTAACCTTTATATGATGAAAATTAAGTACAACATTTCATATTGAAGCGGTCACTCTTTAAATATAACATTTGCTGCACTTTGTGCCAATAAATGTCTTGGATATACTAAATAAATTAAGTAATCGCTGCACTGTAATAAATGATTTGTTGACTTTACGTAAAATAAGCGAGTAAACCTGTTGCTTTTAAAACCATTAGTTGACTTAAAGTAAATTAGGTAAATGAACTGGGCATAATTATAAAAATGAAGTTAAATCAACATGACAGTTCAAAGTCACAATGGGCTTACTTACTTTAAATAAAGTCAACTTGTCATATTTAAGGCAACAGGTTTACTCCCTTTAGGTAAATTAAAATAGTCACTTTTTACAGTGTGGATGGAGCCATTTCATGAATTTGACATGCATAAATAAGTTGCTTGTTTTAAATTAAATATGACTCTTTCTTTATGATTATGATTCTCTCTTTGCAGAATTGGAAGAAGCCCTGAGAAGAAGCTTGGAGGAATTCTGACAAGATAATGATTTATATTCGAGAGGTTTTGTTCGTTCGTTTCGTCCGTGCACTGTATTCATGAAACATTTTTATTTGTTGTTCTTCAGAGTTTAAATAAAGCAGAGTAAATCAGACCTGTCTTGTTTGAGTCCTGTTCTGGTTATTGTCTTGTATGTGTGTGATGTCATGCTGACCCCTGACCCTGAGAGCGGGGCCCACCCTTAATATGTGAGATACTGGAGGAGTGAATTACCAAGGGAAGTTCCAGCCCATGTTTGGGAATGTTACTCAAGAGCTCTGGAAACCGCGAGAACGTGGTCGCAAAGTGCTGAGGGGGTCCGATTCAGTTCAGCGAATCGGTTCTTTCGAACGATTCGTTTCAACGAACATAAAGCAAGCGATTCTTTTCAGTCAGATTTCTACGCGTCAGCATTTGATGTATTCCTTTGAGTTGTCTACATAAATAAATCATCAATATAAATGTTCTGACGTGCAGGTTTTACCTTAAAAGAGCTGATGACACGTAAATAGACTATAAAACAGTTTAACAATGTCAACGATAGTAGAAAACGTTTTTATTCAGCAAATTTTTAAGTGAAATGTTTAAAAAGAAAGTATTTGAGAATATTTATCACTGACTACTACATTAAAAGATCGTATACAACCTTTTATCAGTATTGTTGTCATGTGTATGGGTTTGTTGTTGTATACTTAGCGTTTATTAAAAAACTTATGTTTGTAAATTAGCCCATGTATTCAATATTTTTACCAATTAATGTTCCCAAAGCAAATAATACTGATATGACATTAAAACATAACTAAATTTACCTCATAAAATTAGTTTTGTCAGTACAAAATGGTGTAGCTTCGAGTGTATTTCGATTATTTGTCTTAATTGACCCAATGGAGGTTTGTTTTAGTAGCATATCTCTTCAAAATATCACATTTAAATGACATATTTTTCATATTGAAGTTATCACACTTTAACAATAACATTTGCTGTATTTGTGTGCCACTAAATGCCTTACCGGCTTGAGTAGAGACCGTTGAATATTTATAGCTCCAACATGTCGTCCGCTTCGAAGTTTGGTGATTCTCGAACGCTGAGAGTCGACTCACTTGAATCGCTTGTTCATGTTTGTGCAGACCGGACACCACACCGGTGTATTTCACGGCTTTTTTCCGTTGTGGTTTTTATCCCACAGGTCACCGCACCCGTCGAATCATTCATTAACTGACTGTTTAGCAGCTTTAGCAGCGATGGCACAGGCCAAAATCAACGCTAAAATGAACGACGCGACTAAAAACAAATTCACCAGAACCATGTCCATGGCAGACCGGTCCGGACGGCTGCTGGAGAGCCTGGATCAGATTGAAACGAGGTAAGATTAATAAACAACAACTCTTCGACTGAATCTAAAATAATAAACATAATATATTGGCTCGACTTTGCACTATAGAAGTCCCATGACTGTATTTCCTGTCGAAAATGATCAACAATAGTGTTGAATTAGGTTTTGTAAAACATTAAGATACTACATACACTTTTACTGTAACACAAAACATTAAAATACACGTTTATTTAATCGAATTTATTGCAGTTTTATTACACTATACAGCTGATAAACTATCAATTTATTATTTTCAATGTGGACCGTTATAGAAAAAGTTTTGGTGTCAAACTCCAACAAACAAAACCACATGAAAAACTACTGTAGTAATTTATATAGTAAATGATTATTAATCTTTTGTGGTACTTCTGTAGTTAATATGGTAATAGAGCAGCTATAGTATTATAAACTACCAAATACTGACTGGGTATAGTATACTACAGTACACCACAGTTTACTATACAGTATTTAATACAGTTGCTCAGTTTACTATAGTTGATATACTACATAAAGTGTTGTAGGCCCTAAATATTATCACATATACAATATAATACACTTCACTAGTAGGTTCAAAAACACTATATTTACTGTACATTGTCATTTTTTTTTTTTACGTTATCATCTTAATCGGACATAAAATTTGAATGAAGTAAACTCCAAATTGTGCACCATGAATTCGTAATAAGCCAGAATACCGTAGTGGAGAATCGACAAATACGGTTCCATTTATAACAAATAGCTCAGAAAATTTGTTTTAAATCTGTTTTGTTTTCAGGCCAAAACAAATGACTATATAAATTTTTTTTTTGCAGTCTATGCATTTATCCCATGATTTTTCAGACAACACCCACTAAAATGTAAATTAGTGTAACAATAGTTTCTTAAGAACTCTTGCTCTGCATGTTTAAAACATGAATCATTTGAGGACTTATTAAAAATCCATATTTTAAGGATCTTAGTTTGACCCCAAACATGCCATCAGAAATCGTTATACTTTGCCACTTTTCCTATAAAAATACATCACTTATTTCCCTAACATTCATTTTCTTTTTGGCTTAGTCCCTTTATTAATCCGGGGTCGCCAACTTATCCAGCATATGTTTTACGCAGCGGATGCCCTTCCAGCTGCAACCCATCACTGGGAAACATCCATACACAGACACACTCATTCACACACATACCGTTACCTTGGAATTATAAGGTTCTATCTGCGTTCTGAATGATTTTGAGATATTGAGCTTCAAAGTTTTTGCTTTCCATAGCAAACAGTATGTGTGTAACATTTGTTTTTTAAATAAAAAGTCTTAAAATGTAAACAACCTCTAAAAAAAACATCCCATAATGTAAATAAGTTTAACAAGAATATGTCAATAACTCAATTTTGACAAAAATGTCAGATAGAACCTTATAATTCTAAGGTGACTACAGTCAATTTAGTCCCTCAATTCACCTATACCACATGCCTTTGGACTTGTGGAGTAAACCGGAGCACCCGGAGGAAACCCACGCCAACACAGGGAGAACATGCAAACTCCACACAGAAACGCCAACTGACCCAGCCAAGGCTCGAACCAGCGACCTTCTTGCTGTGAGGCGAACAGGCTACCCACTGCGCCACCGTGCAGCCCCCTACTTCTTTTCATTATATATTTTATTAAGTACAGGTCAGAATAAGTATTTTATTTTTACAGGAATGACAATTTTGAACGTTTTCACCCACATTTTGACATTTTTACAAAGTTAATTGAAACCCTAAATTAAGTTTAGCCTAACACTTTGCTTTTAATGTGTTTTCTTTGTACATAAATCACTTTTATAAATCTGCATTGATGCTGGCACTAACATGGTCTTCGTTTTTGACTCATAATTTTTAGTAATCAAAAAAGGTCAAAGCTATGAATTGGTCATTGTTGGCCCTAATGTGACATTTTATTAAAATGTTGGGTTTGGCATGTCTCCTTTGTTTATTTGCTGGCTGTTGTCTGAGCACTGGACGCTCAATTCACCTTTGTTTCTATAGCACTTCACATTGTAAAAGCGCTACAGAAATAAAGGTGAATTGAGCATCCAGTTATTGTAAAAAGTAGTTAGTTGACTTTACTTTTAAAGAAGTTACTATTTAAAGTGATCCGATTTAGTCTTTGTGTAAATCTGTAGTTATGAACCTGTAGCGGAATGAACCTCCAACTTATCCAGCACATGTTTTACGCAGCGGATGCCCTTCCAGCTGCAACCCATCACTGGGAAACATCCATACACACTCATTCAGACTCATACACTACGGACAATTTAGCTTACCCAATTCACCTGTACCACATGTCTTTGGGAAACCGGAGCACCCGGAGGAAACCCACGCGAACTCCACACAGAAACGCCAACTGACCCAGCCGAGGCTCAAACCAGCGACCTTCTTGCTGTGAGGCGACAGCACTACCTACTGCGCCACTGCATCACCAAGTTGATTATTTAAAGAAAAAAAAACAGATTTTACTTTAAAAGCAATGGGTTTACTTACTTTTTTAAGTGATTAGTTGACGTAACTTAAAGTAAACCCATTGCCTTAAAACTGAATGACTATGTGCATAATTATAATATTAAGTAAACTTTACAGTTTCGAGTTATGGGTTTACTCAATTGTTTTAAGTAAAGTCAAACTGTCGATTCCAAGTCAGCAAGTTCACACCCTTTTTAATGTAAAGTTACCAGTGTATGTTGTGTGAAATGAGCTCAGTAAATGCTCTCTGTCAGGGTTGAAGCTCTGCGGGAAGAAGCTACAGCGATGGAGCAGGAGCGAGAGTGTTTGATTGAGATGATCCAGTCCATACAAAACAGCCAAGAAATGAGGAGCATCTGCGACGGTACGACTTCTGTTCTGCCTGACAACCATAGTGACCTCTAATAATGCAAACATCAGACAAACTATGGCTCCAAAATATGCCACTCTGTTTTTAAACTATAGTATCGTCATTACGGTTCAACAACCCTCAATCTGAAAAAGTTGGGCCAGTATGGAAAACACAAATAAAAAAAGAAAGTAGTAATGTCTAAATTTACTTTGACTTGTATTTCATTGCAGACAAAACAACAAACATTATTCAATGTGTCCCTCATGATTTATCTTTTCAAAATAAACACATTTTCCAATTTTGCTTCTAGCAACACATTTCAAAAAAAGTTGTAACAGTAAAGCATTTACCACTGTTTAATGTTGCCATTCCTTTTCACAACACTTAACGACACTTAGGGACTTAAGACACCAAGTGATGAAGTGTTTCAGGTGTCATTTTGTCCCATTCTTCCTGCAAACAAGTCTTAAGGTGGGCAACAGAATGGGGTCTTCAAAATGCGCCACACATTCTCTATTAGAGACAGGTCGGGACTGCAGACAGGCCAGTGAAGTACCTGTATCCTCTTCCTCCGCAGTCAGGACTTTGTAATGTGTGCAGAATGTGGTCTTGCATTGTCTTGTTGAAATATTCACGGTCGTCTCTGGAGAAGAATGCAGCATATTGTGCTCTAAAATCTCTCTGTACTTTTCAGTATTAATGGTGCATCACAGAAATGCAAGTTACCTTGACACAACCCCATGCCATGACAGACCCTGGCTTTTGGACTTGTGATGGTAACAGTCTGGATGATCCTTTTCATCTTTGGTCCGGAGCAAACGGCGTCCATATCTCCTAAAAAATACCTGAAATACTGATTCATCAGCGCTTCTGGACACTGTTAACATAGGGCTTTCTTTTGGCACAGTAGTTTTCACTCTCATTTGTGGGTGTAACTATGTATTGTGGTACTTGACAAAGGTTTGCCAAAGTAGACCTGAGCCCATGTGTTGATATGGCATATAGATGAATGAGGATTCTTGATGCAGCGCTGCCTGAGGGATCAGAGATCACAGTTGTTCAGCTTAGGCTTGCCCCCCTTGTTCTTACTGCACTGAAATTCCTCCAGATTCCTTGAATCTTTTAATGATGTTCTGCACTGTTGAAGGTGAATTATCCAAATGTCTTCCTCTCTTTCTTTGAGGCACATCTTTGCTCCTAAAGGACTAGACCTTTCTTGGATGCTGCTTTTGTACGAAATCATAATTACAATCACCTGTTGACATCACCTGCTTCAAATCACATCATTATTTAACCAATTGACCTGATTACTAGCCCTTAATTGCTCTCGTCCCAACTTGTTTGGGATGTGTTACTGGTCTGAATGACAGGAAAGCAAGTATATTTACAAATGAAATATTTTGGCTTCATATCGTCTGCATTGAAATACTAGTAAATTTAGAAATCACTACTTTATTTGCGTTTCCCATACTGTCCCAACTTTTTTTCTGATTTGATGTTTGGTGTACAATAATTAACGTTGCATGTTGGGAAAGTCACTAAAATGCTTGATAAAATATACAATAGACCACCTAATTGTACTTAACTTGGCCTTCAAAGACTGAATATTCAAAAGTAGCATGGTAAACAATATAGGGATCATTAAAATGAACAAATGTGCCAATATAAAACCAACTTTACCTCAAAATAAAACACATCTGCTTGCCTTTGACTCCAGGAGAGCGAGAAGAGCTGTCTCTGACCGCCGCCAGACTGATGGGCAGGACGCTGACAGTGAAAGTCTCTCTGGAAACCATCAGAAACCAGCAGCAGGAGGAGGCCTTGCAGAAAGCCATGAGCATAATAGATGAGATCGCAGGGAAGGTTCTGGAGGATCTGCAGTCGGCCAGGACTCGTCTGGAGGCTCTGCATGCTGCGTGTGTGTCCGATGCTCCGCCGGTGCCCGTGGACCAGAAGTTTCAGAGCATGGTGATAAGCTGCGCTCTGGAGGACCAGAAGAAGATCAAGAGACGCCTGGAGACTCTCATCAGGAACATGGACAATGCGGAGAAGACCATTCAGATCATGGACAACCCGAAGGTGGATCTGTCCAAGCTGGCCAATGGAAAATAAGAGCTCACTTTCTCTAAGAGTGCAGGTTCTGGAAGTACAGAAATTATTCACCCTTGTTTGCCTACTACATCCAATCAGCTCACAGTAGAAAAAAACAAGCCACGCCCACTGTTTGCTCATTTAATATTCTGTTTCTCTAGGAACTGCGTCACGATATGAATTAAAAACAGTTGCAGCTTCCAGTTTATGCGAACTTTAAGAGTCAAAATGATCGATTTTATATTAAGGATCACGTTCTATTTAGACATTTAGTAAAATTCCTACTATAATTATATCCAAACTTCATATTTGATTAGTAACATGCATTATTAAACACTTAATTTGGACAACTTTAGAGGTTAATTTTCTTAGTATTTCGATTTTTTCAACCCTCAGATTCCAGTCAAATAGTTGTATCTCAGTCAGTCATAACAAACCTGGAAAGCTTAATTATTCAGCTTTCAGATGAGCCATTAAACTCAATTTCTAAAAGATTGACACTTATGACTGGTTTTGTGGTCAATTGAGTTCAGTTATAAGACTTAATAAATAATAAAAGCAGCTTTTTAACAATTTTTAAGGTCAATATTATTAGCCGTCTTAAGAAATATTGTTTTCGATCGGCTACAGAACAAAACACTGTTATCCGATGAATGAAAAGACCATTCAGATCATGGACAACCCGAAGGTGGATCTGTCCAAGCTGGCCAATGGAAAATAAGAGCTCACTTTCTCTAAGAGTGCAGGTTCTGGAAGTACAGAAATTATTCAGCCTTGTTTGCCTACTACATCCAATCAGCTCACAGTAGAAAGAAACAAGCCACGCCCACTGTTTTCTCATTTAACATTCTGCTTCTCTAGGACCTGCGTCACAATATGAATGAAAAACAGTTGCAGCTTCCGGTTTATGCGAACTTTAAGCTGCATGGGTGTATTTGTAAGAGTCAAAATGATCGATTATATATCTATTAAGACATTTACTAAATTTCCTACCATAAATATATCCAAACTTCATATTTGATTAGTAACATGCATTATTAAACACTTAATTTGGACAACTTTAGAGGTTAATTTTCTTAGTATTTCGATTTTTTTGAACACTCAGATTCCAGTCAAATAGTTGTATCTCAGTCAGTCATAACAAACCTGGAAAGCTTAATTATTCAGCTTTCAGATGAGCTATTAAACTCAATTTCTAAACAATTATGACTGGTTTTGTGGTCAATTGAGTTCAGTTATAAGACTTGATAAATAATAAAAGCAGCAATAAAATAAATAAAAGCAGTTCAATGTTATTAGCCCTCTTAAGAAATATTGTTTTCAATTGGCTACCGAACAAACCAACGCTATCTCACTGCAATTCGTAACTTTTTCATTAGTGGCTAATTCGTATGAATTCGTACGATCTAATTCATACAAATTAGTACGAATTGCCCATCACCCATTGACGGTTGGGGTTAGGGGTGGGGTTTGGTGCCACGCCTCCTTTTTAAAATCGTACATTTTCGTACAACTAAACTCGTACGAATTCGTACGAATTAGCCACTAAACTGACAAAACGTAAAATACTTACGTTTCCTCGTGAGATCAGGCTGAACAAACCAGTGATGTCCAATGACTTTCCAGTTAAGCCTTTAAACGTCACTTTAAGCTGAACACTGGTGTCTTGCACAATAACTAAAATATTATGTACTGTCAACATGGCAAAATAAATGAGGATTATAAATTATTAAAACTATTGTTTAGAAATGTAAAAAAAAACCCTTTAAAGGGCCACGAAGTCTCTAATACACAGTCTCTAATCGCCGTGATGCAGCTTCAAAAATTAGTTTCAAACCGGAAGAACAAATTAGCTTTAAAATAACGCAAAAACAACCAATTTTCACTTTTTAGTGCTATATATGTGTCCTCATAGTGTTTATAGCAGCGTGGGACACATATACGACTGACAACAGCTCAAAACATGTGTTCTGGTGTTTCGTGACCCTTTAAATTTCACTAAATATATATATATATTAAGAATGAAGGGAAGAATTACCATCCCATGAAGCACTGCCACTGACATGTCACTCGTATAGTTTTAAATGGGGAAAAGTGTGACAGTCAATATGGCAAATTAAGCCCCGCCTTCTAGTACAGGAGCCAATCACTGATCGATAAAGACTGAGGATTCTCCGGGGGAGGGGCTTACTCTAGACATGTGTTTTTATGACAGTTTCTGCAGCTTCATTATGAATCCTCTGGGGTGAACAACACATGCACAGAGGTGTTCTGCAGTCTACCACTGATGGTCTCTTGGTCGTGTGCATATTTATTTGTCTTTAACTATGTATCATATTTCTTTTCTATATATATGTGTTGAACTAACAGACAGAAAAGCTACAGATATCACAAACTTCTGCGTGTGTTACTGATTTCTAACCCCTGATCATGCCTTTATGATGTTGTTGCCTTAATCACCATATGAAGCAATGTGAATGGAGTGTGTGTTCAGATCTGCGCACATGAATAAATTTCTGAGTGTTCGTCTACTAAGGGCGTTTGGCTCTTAGCATGATGGGAATTTCACATTTGGCTGTCAGGTTTGTGTTTACAGCCTGCAACAGATCTGACAGGAGCAGCTGAGGCAAACAAACTCATTACAAGACACACGAAAGCAATCTCAAGCTGCAAGGGTGCATTTGCAAATGATCGATTTTATGTCAAATGTCATTATAATATTAAGTATCATGTGCCATTAAGATATTTAATAAATTTACTACCATAAATATATCCAAACTTCATTTTTGGTTAGTAATATGCATTGTTAAACACTTAATTTGGACAACTTTGTGTGTGTGTACTGTGTATATACTGTACATGCATGCATATATTTGAGAAGTTGTTTATTTCTATTTTAGTATAAATTATATATGTTTATGATACAAATTACAGTGGGGAAAATGTGTACTGAACAAATTGTTCATGTGTTTTCCTGGGAGTAATATTCCTAAAGGAGCTGTAGAACTGGAAGCAGATTTTGGTAAAAACCCAAACAATACACACACAAAAATAAAGCAAAACAAACAAATCTGAACAATGAGTAATGTGTAATAATGGAATGACAGAAGGAGAAAGTGCTGAACTACTGAAAAGTATTTAATACATTATATGAAAGACTTTTTTTAATGACGGCAGCTTAGAGACGCCTCTCATATGGAGAATGAAGCCTCATGCATTGCTCAGGTGCGAGTTTCTCACAGCCTTCAACAGAGAGTCAAAATCTTAATGGTTCTGTGGGTCTCGTCTGTAAAATCTGAACTTTATTTTGTATTCTCTATTGGATTCGGTTCAGGTGATTGGCTGGGCCATTCTACAGCCTGATTTTCTTTCTCTGAAAGCATCTGAGAGTCTCCTCTGCTGTGTTTTGGATCATTGTCTTGCTGAAATGTCCACCCTGGTTTGATCTTCATCCTCCTGCTAATGTAGATGTTGGACTGAAGCAGCTGATGTTCATTTACACTGAGGAAGGGCAGAGGGTTGCTGAAGAACTACTGAGAGATTTCAGCTGCTGTTACACCTCCCTTTCTTCATGTGTTCAACACTTTTCCCTTTGTCATTTTATTGTACATAACTTCATTTATAAACTAATTAGATTTGTTTTCTTTGCATATATGGATTTCTTTGGTTGTTACCAACATCCGGGGAAACTTTCAAGTCAACAGCACCTTCAGAAGTATGTTTACTGAGAAAAATGATGACGTGTTCAATACTTATTTTCCCCACTGTATATATCAATTTAAATATCAATGTAACAAAATAGTTTTGTGTTTATGTGTGTATCACATATATATTAATATATAAAATACACATATTGTCAAATAAATGTTTATTTTTTATGTGATTAATCTATATATATTAAACAAAAAGTAGACTCACTGAGCAATTTGTGTCTGAGTGAATATTTTAAAGGGAGCTTTAATTGTAACATCATATACTTCTATCATTTCCTTTGCAGGACTGGAAATGATGGACAATGACAATGTAAAATTCTCTGATATCTCCATTTTTTCCCCCGATGAGATTTTGACAGTTAAATAAGCTAATTTAATAAAACAACACCTCTTTGTATAAAGGCTTTTGATGCTGGCTGTATTATGGTAAAGTCTGCAGTTTGGCTCAAAAGAAGGTCAATTATTGCTTTTGTACAACAGTTCCAACAGTTTTGTGATGAAACACCAGTGCCTATATAAATAAAAAACGTACATGTGCTATATCAGTGGCCAGTCAGTGTATCAAGTCATGTAAATATAGCCCTATCTCTCCATAACTCTTCTAGAATTGTTTTCCACACATTTATTCCTTTAACATTGACATCATTGTTTTGCATTAATGCATTTATGAATGAGCTCACAGAAAGAAGACCAATAAAATCAAACCACTACAATAGATAGTTTATTTTGTCCTTTTTGAAACCACTCGAAAATAAAAAACAAAAGAGAGAGTGAATCTGTGTGCAGGATTATGATTAAGAAAACATGACATTAAGAAGCACTTGCACACTTCTGATGAGTGCTGGCGTGCTTCTGACACTAACGGCAAACCCATGAGGACAACAGTGATGAGAAGAATAAAGTAAGCAGCATTTCCCAAATCAAAAGCAGAAGACATGTTTCCCATTAGAGTTCTGACTGTATATTTGTGATAACCAAGCTTTAACATGTTGAAGAGTGATAGCAGATAGATAAAGTGCCTTAAGTCCACTCTTTAAAAAATGATGGGTTGTCGTAACCCAATGTTGGGTTCATTTTTACAACTAAATTTAAATTACACTTTTTAGCCCAGCGGTTTGATTTATCCATATGACCCAATATTGGGTTATTTTTTTCCATTTAAATTACACTTTTTAACCCAGCGGTTTAGTTTGTCCATATTTGACCCAACATTGGGTTCATTTTTCCCAATTAAAATTACACTTACTAACCCATCAGTTTGGTTTCTCCATATTTGACCCATTAATGGTTTTTTTTTTTTTTCATTTAAATTACACTTTTAACCCAGCGGTTTGGTTTGTCCATATTTGACCCAATATTGGGTTCATCTTTCCCATTAAATTAAAATTATTTTTTTTAACCCAGTGGTTTGCTTTGTCTATATTTCAACCAGTAATGGGTTAATAATAATTGGTTCCAATTAAATTTAAATTACGGTTTTAACTCGTTTTGACCATATTTGACTAAATTTAAAATGAGTTTTTTAACTCGGAGGTTTAGTTTGTCCACATTTGACCAAATGTTGGGTTATTTTTGACAATTAAATTTAAGTTACACTTTTTACCCAAGCAGTTGGGCTTGTCCATATTTGACCCAATTTTGGGTTAATTTTTCCAATTAAATTAAAATGACACTTTTTAACCCAGCGGTTTGGTTTGTCCATATTTGGCCTAATGTTGGGTTAAATTTTGCGATTAAATTAAAAATATGTTTTATACCAGGGGTTGGGTTTGCTTATTTGACCCTATATGGGCTTAATTTTTCCAATTTAAATGATATTTTTTAAAACTCTGTGGTTTGGTTTGTACATATTTGATATTTGATTAAATTTAAATTACAGTATTTAACCCAGCACTTAGGTTAGTCCATATTTGATCAAATGTTGGGTTAATTTTTCCAGTTAAATTAAAATGGCACTTTTTAACCCAGTGGTAGGATTTGTCCATATTTGACCCAACAACCCAGCAATTGTATAGTGTACTGCAGTGTCAGCATGTTAATGTGAAGATGCACAATAATCAGCCCTGTAAACATGAAGGCCGTGGCGGTCCAGTACCGTCAGTCCACATTCAAACATTAACCCAAGGCATGCCATCGATGAACAAATACAATCAATCAAACATTTTAACCACATGTTTGCCAGGAGAAATCCCCAAATAAACCCGTTGAAGCTCCGCCTTTGTAACTAGCAGGGATAGTAAACAATTAAAGTCGATGCTCAGGGGTCTGTTCTTCATACCTCGAACAGACAGAACAGACCCCTGACTCACTTCTATTGTAGTAAAGTAACACACACAACTTTTTTCTTTATGGATAATATGATGAAACCCAATTTAGTAAACATTTATCCCGTTATTTGCATCAGTTCAACAGCTGCAAACGTTTATTTCCCCGGATATTCAGTTGTGCGTTTCTCATGGCTTCTGTGGTTAAGGCTGGCAGACTTTGGGAGGCTAGTTTCAGTCATCAATGCTCCTCTAGAAACATTCGATTTCCACATATATAAAGTACAATGCTTTTGCTCTACTGTACAGATATAAAGCCTAATATTGTAGTGAATGTAGGGGTGTGCGATGTTACCAATAATAATAATCATTTATATTTAGCTTTATGTGTTTATGTGCTGGTCTTGGATGGTTTAGACCTGTCATGGATACGGCAGCAAGACTCTGTCATAATGAACAATTCAAATGATTCAATTAAAACAGCTGATTCATTAAGCAAATGAATCACTGACTTAAATGATTCTTTCAAAACCGCTGATTCAATAAGCATAAGGATCGCTGAATCAAATGATTAATTCAAAAGTATTGATTCATTAAGCAAATAGATCACTGACTCAAATGATTCATTCAAAACAGCTGATTCATTAACCAAATGGATCACTGACTCAAATGATTCATTCAAAACAGCTGATTCATTAAGCATATGCATCACTGACACAAAAGATTTGTTAACCAAATGGATTACTGACTCAAATGATTCCTTCAAAACAGCTGGTTCATTAACCAAATGAATCACTGACTCAAATGATTCATTCAAAACAGCTGATTCATTAAGCAAATGGATCACTGACTCAAATGTTTCATTCAAAACAGCTGATTCATTAAGCATATGCATCACTGACACAAATGATTCGTTAACCAAATGGATTACTGACTCAAATGATTCCTTCAAAACAGCTGGTTTATTAACCAAATGAATCACTGACTCAAACGATTCATTCAAAACAGCTGATTCATTAACCAAATAAATCACTGACTCAAATGATTCAATCAAAACAGCTGATTCATTAACCAAATGCATCACTGACTCAAATGATTCATTCAAAACAGCTGATTCATTAAACATATGCATCACTGACTCAAATGATTCATTCAAAACAGCTGATTCATTAAGCATATGCATCACTGATCACGGTCCCCTTTAAAGGCGTTTGCTCAGTGTAGATGCACTGCATTTGGCCATTGTAGAGGAGTATTCTGAAAACCTTTATTTATTATTCATCATAATGTTATACCTCTGAATGGAGGTTGACAGAAACTCTCTTACAAAAATTGCAAAATATTTCAATTTCAATAAATCACATATGTAGCAGATGTGCAGAACTTCAAATTAAGTCTGTGATATTATATTAAAGCAAAATATGCAAGCAGCATTACTGATTCATGTACAGGGAAACGTGTATAAGTGTGCAGGGCTGGGCGATATATTCAATAATCACTGCACTTTATGGATTTTATTAGAGATTAGACATGATCTGCAATCTATTAGACAGAGCGTGGGAGTGTTGTAAAGATGTTTTAATAACATCAGATTTAAAGGGGCAGTTCACCCAAATATGATAACTCTGACATCATTTCTTCATCTTCCACTCTTTCTATGTTGTTGCTAGAAGGGATACAGCCGCAGCCGAAGGTTAACAAGAATTATTCATATTATTTATCAAATTATTCATTAATTGTATTTTATTAATGTCTTCCCCTACCTTAATCTCAAACCCAACCATCACAGCAATGTAAAAACACTATTTGTACAGAGTATTGTATAAATTCATATTATTTATTAAATTACCCATTAACTGTATTTTATTGACATCTACCCCTACCCCAACCCAACAGTACTGTAAAAACAGTAATTATATTGATTATTATTTATTAAATTACCCATTAATTGTATTTTATTGACATCTAGCCCTACCCCAACAGTAATTATATTGATTTTTATTTTTATAATTACCCATTAATTGTATTGTATAAACGTCTACCCCAACCCAACAGTAATGTAAAAACAATAATTATATTGATTATTATTTATTAAATTACCCATTAATTGTATTTTATTGACATCTAGCCCTACCCCAACAGTAATTATATTATTATTTATTAAATTACCCATTAATTGTATTTTATTGACATCTACCCCTACCCTAACAGTAATGTAAAAACAGTAATTATATTGATTATTATTTATTAAATTACCCATTAATTGTTTTGTATAAATGTCTACCCTTACCCCAACTCAACAGTTATGTAAAAACAGTAATTATATTGATTATTATTTATTAAATTACCCATTAATTGTATTGTATAAGCGTCTACCCTTACCCCAACTCAACAGTTATGTAAAAATAGCAATTATTGTTGTACAGTGTCACAAAAATCCACAGCTGTATCCCTTCTAGACTTTACCTTTCTTTCTTCTGTTGAAAACAAAGGAGGATATACTGAAGAATGCTGGAAAAGGAATATATTGGCTTCCATTTGTGTTCAACAGAAGACGTAGATTCAGAAAAGTTTAAAACCACTTGAGATGATAAGAAAATTAAAAGTTTGGGGTGAAATGTCCCTTTAAAAGCATCATAATCTGTGCATTGCTTCAAATATTGAGGTTGAATCAACTTTAGTATTTTGTATGGACATGAATTTCCATGAAGCACAGAAGTCAAGTTTATATTTGTCTATAATGTTTACATGTCATATTAATGATATCAACCAACTGTAAAACTGAAAAACTATGAAAAAGACAAACATACACACTTCCATAGTGTATTAAATTTGTAACTTTTGATATATTTTTATATTCCTGCAAATTTAAAAACAATACATTTATGTAAATAAACTCTGATGATAATTCTTAAAATCCACATAAACCGGATGTTGCTGCAGACTTTAATTTCAGTGTGATGATGTGTTTCTGAAGCTGAATATTAAGGAGGGGGCGGAGTTTACCGTTGGCTCCTCCTCTTATGCTTCATAACTAACAGTTGAAGGGGCGTGGCTAAGCATATTTCATCCCAAACTGACATCATCAGAGAAGACTAGCAAAATAAACATTGTAAATTTGGATTGCATTTTTATTGTGGTGCGCAATATACGGTGGCTCAGTGGTTAGCACTGTGGACTCACAGCAAAAAGGTCGCTAGTTCGAGTCCCAGCTGGGCCTGTTCTGCGTGGAGTTTGCATGTTCTCCTAGTGTTGGTGTTCCAGTTTCTACCACAGCCCAAACACATGCGCTATAGGGGAATTGATTAACTAAATTGGCCAGGGTGTATGAGTGTGTATGGGTGTTTCCCAGTACTGGGTTGCATCTGGAAGGGCATCCGCTGCGTAAAACTTATGCTGGAATAGTTGGCGGTTCATTCCACTGTGGTGACCTCTGAAATAGAGACTAAGCCGAAGGAAAATGATTCAATATAATACCGTCCAGCCCTATAGGAGTACATGTGTGATGTTTAACTCTGTATTATCAAACAAGTCGACCAAAAAAAAAAAAAAAAAAACTAATAATAAACCCCAAATTAGCATTTTTATACCTCTACCTCTTGAATTTGGTGCTAAAATATGATATTAATGCACATCACGGACGTTGATTTCAGAGGGGATGATTAATGATTTCATAAGCATTTAAAAATCTCACCATTTACTAATGCTATTTACACGTACATTGAGTTTAGAAACATTTTGGCACGGTGTTAAATGTTACTATGCTTTTTTTTCATACAAAAATACCTATAAGAACGTATGGGCTGACAACATTCATAGAAGAAACAACAGATGAACTTCACTTTCCCTACAGGAAGAAGATTGTGACAGCAAACGACGCGTCTCCATCAACACTAACATATTGCACAACGGTGAACAGTCCAAATGCACAAATGGTGAGTTAAAGTTAAAAATCTGACTTTATTTTTATTTTTAAGTAATCTCCTAATGTTACCCTGCTGTTTACCACATTAAATAATGCACTCTGACTGTGAGAAAAATAGATTCGCTTTTTAATCAAGTGTTGACTTGTTAAAACGTGAGCGAGGGCAGCGTCTGACAGATTTATAGGTCAATACAAAAATAAGCTGAACAGACCTCAGATTCGCCGTCACTCACTGAAGATTCGATTTTCAGGATCATAATCATTCCCGAGCCACTAATGCATATTATATTTCATTATCGGGTCAGTTTTGATGCCTCTAATGGTGCAAAAAACTCACAATTTAGTGTTTTGTTTAGTGTTTGTCTTTGTGTGGCCAGCAGAGGGCGCCAACACACACACACTCACACCTACACACACAAACAATGACAGACCTGCTCTGCACTGAACATGACTTTAGCAGTTAGCGTGAATGAAGCCTGCTCTCAATCCCACAATGCATCTGTGGTGCGGTGCTCTACAGGAGTCTGCAGCTGCCGAAGGGGTTTTTCGTTTTCTTCGTCCGCTGCTTGTTTGGTCGCAGGTTTACGATCTCTCTGCCGTTCAGATCACTGCTGTTCTGGTTTGGATGACCGCTGCCTGTCGTGTTGAAGACGCCTGACAAAAAAAAAAAGAGGACAAAAATCAGCATCAGATAAAGGTAGGGTTGATTTATTTAGCAGATTTCACTCCAAGATAATTCATTCACTCATTTTCCTTCGGCTTAGTCCCTTTATTCTTCAGGGGTCACCACAGCGGAATGAACCGCCAACTCAACCAGCATATGTTTTACACAGCGGATGCCCTTCCAGCTGCAACCCAGTACTGGGAAACACCCATACACACTTCGCTGTGTAAAACAGCAGAAATCAGTCTCACCGGGTGGCACCCGGTATGGTCTTCTGCTGCTGTAGCCCATCCGCCTCAAGGTTGGACGTGTTGTGTGTTCAGAGATGCTCTTCTGCAGACCTCGGTTGTAACGAGTGCTTATTTGAGTTACTGTTGCCTTTCTATCAGCTGACACCAGTCTGGCCATTCTCCTCTGACCTCTGGCATCAACAAGGCATTTGGGCCCACAGAACTGCCACTCACTGGAGATTTCCTCATTGTCGGACCATTTTCTGTAAACCCTAGAGATGGTTGTGCATGAAAATCCCAGTAGATCAGCAGTTTCTGAAATACTCAGAGAAGCCCGTCTGGAATCAACAACCATGCCACGTTCAAAGTCACTTTCTTCCCCATTCTGATGCTCGGTTTGGACTGCAGCAGAACGTCTTGACCATGTCTACATGTGTTTGGCTGATTAGAAATCTGCGTTAACAAGCAGTTGGACAGTTGTACCCAATAAAGTGGCCGGTGTGTGTACATCGCAGATATACAAAATATCACAATCTCAAATTTTTCCATCACGCAGCCCTATTCAGTAGAGTCCAGCGAGCATTTAGGCGGAATAATCCTGACTTTTAATCACAACAGCAAACTTTTGTTTTTAGTCATTTCCAACAACAAAATATTTAACTATTAACATTTTACCCAAACCTCTATCCTACTTCATGAATCCAGAGCAACAGAGTCAGCAAATGGTCTTTTAATTTCTTCCATAATTATAAAAAATACATGATTTATGATGATTTAATGATAAATAAAGTGTTGAAAACAGGATTATATATACAGGTTATATATTTCAGGATTCCTTAATTAATAAATTGACGTGTTTATTTCAAGCAGAACATTTGGCAGCATTATCATTTGTGTTTAATTCAGCAAGATGTTAAATTGAACCCTGTATAAATTTCACTTAAAGATGTAAACAGCACTGAATACGATGTCTCACCTATTTTATTGCTGGATGTGTGAATGATGTCCGTCTCCTCCGCTGACTGTTGCTTGAGTCGCTGCAGATATTTGTCAGCTAGATACTTAAAAACTGCAACATAAACAGCAAAAACATTGTTTAGCATCAGAGCACAATGGCGTTATGACTGTCAAAGCTGCGTCGCTCACCTTCATTGACATTCAGATCCTCCTTCACTGACGTCCGGTAGAATCTCAACTTCAGCCTTTTAGCAAGACCTTCAGCCTCTTCACTGAAGAAACAACACACACGCTTCACATCAATCCCAAACATTCGAGCAAACTGAGAGGATCTTTTTTGTCATCGTTGTTATGTAAATGCAGCCTGAATTCTTGCTTACTTCTTGATGACGGTGTCGTCCAGCAGGTCGATTTTGTTCTGCACCAGGACAGTGGGAATGTCGCCCACCTCCATCTCCACCTTCTCCTTCCAGCTGCTGATGGCCTCGAATGACTCTCTGTCGGTGGTGGAGAAAACCAGCACACAGGCCTGAGCTCCTACACAAGCACACACACACACACACACACATTACAAAACCGCTGAACACACACCTGAAGAGAAGTGTCCTGTTATCAGTGTTTGTACACATTTTTCCTACTAAAATTCCATGACTTTTAGGTTAATGTTTCTGACATAATGTTTCATGTAATGCCTATTTATACAAAATAAATAAGAAGAAAAAAGTTAGTTTTTTTATGCAGCTTAATACTTTTTTAGACCCTTTTAAGGCCGTCAAAAATTAAATTTCATACTTGTATAGCGCTAAACTAAACTAAACATGGCAATTAGTTATTTCTTAGCCACATATTTTAAATAATGTGTCAAATCAAGCAGACCATAGTTGTATACATGCAAAAGTTTTTGACATAACTTAAAAAAACATCTTTAAAACTTTTATAAACTAAATGTACGCACAACAGACTGTTGTAATATTAGTTATAAATAGAGTTTTATTGAGATGTATTGTTGGTGATTGGATGTGTGACTGGGATAAAGAAAAATTAAGACCTGTGTAAAATGATTTAAGAACCACAAAACAATATTTCAGTGATTTTGGGAATTTTTAAGGACTGGAAATTAAAGACATATTACGACTCTGTGGACACCCTGGCATGTACACTACCTGACAAGTCTTGTCGCCTATGCAGGTTTTAAGAACAACAAATAACACCTTGACTTCTAGTTGATGATTTGGTATCAGAAGTGTCTTATATGAAAGGCAAAGGCCTCTAGATGACGCTTATTTGAGCACAATAAAATATGATCATGCCTTGATGTTGAATGATTTCATTAGGACAGTAAGGTCTGACTCTGCTTAGACTAAAGTCTCATCACTGAACCTTCAATAATGTCCAGTATAGAATATAAAGTCATGCTGCAGTGGAAACAGAATGAATATTGTGTCTGACTCCATCATGAGCTTGGAGGACTGCATCATACATCTCTGAATGACTCAAATCACTGATTAATAAAGTCATCTGGAATGGCAAAGAAAGCGTTCTTGCAGGACTCCCAGAGTTCCTCAAGACTCTTTGGATTCATCTTTAATGTCTCCACCTTCATCTTACCTAATAATGTTCATGTCTGGTGACTGGGCTGGCCAATCCTGGAGCATCTTTGCTTTCAGGAGCTTTGATGTGGAGGCTGAAGTATGAGAAGGAGCGCTATCCTGCTGGAGAATTGTCCCTCTCCTGTGGTTTGTAATGTAATGGGCAGCACAAATGTCTTGATACCTCAGGCTGCTGATGTTGATCATCCACTCTGCAGATCTCTCGCACGCCCCAATACTGAGTGTAACCCCAAACCATGATTTTTCCTTCACCAAACTTGACTGATTTCTGTGAGAATCTTGGCTCCATGCTGGTTCCAGTAGGTCTTCTGCAGTATTCGTGATGATTGGGATGCAGCTCAACAGATGATTCAGCAGAGAAATCCACCTTCTGACACTTTTCCACATGATCAACTAGAAGTCAAGTTATTATGTGTTGCTCTTACAACTGGGGTCCACCACAAGACTTTTGTCAGGTAGTAAAATATATCACAATCCATGTAATTTATAATACAAAATAACATTTATTTAGATGTTTACACAACACTTGGCTAAAATTATTTGAGAGCATTTGATTGGCAAGGAAAGACAGAAATCAAGTAAAGAGGCTTTAACAACTAACTCTACTCTTTAGCATAATTTAACCCCAAAATAATACAACAATACTGAAAACAAATGCTAGAACTAAATGCCTTGTTGAATTCATTAGATTTATATTGAAAAATATTCAAGTACAGATAATTGTTAAACAAATGTCCATAAACTCTGTGGGTTAATTGGTTTTTCCAAAACCTTTCCAGAACTGGAAAATTGCTAATTAAAATTCCATGACTTTTCCAGGTTTTTCAATACCGTATGAACCCTGCATTATGATACACTGACCTCTGTAATAGGCTTTGGTGATGGCATCAAACTCCTCCTGTCCCGCCGTGTCCCACAACATCAGTCTGACGTCCTCACCGTTCACTCTGAAACACACACAAAACACTCCACATCTGTATACTGCATGCATTTGCTGCTTTGTGATTTAATGAGAGCTTCTGGTCTAAAAATATATAAAAAAGCAAGTTTAATTATTAAAATTGAAAACATAGCTTAAGGGTTAATTTCATACTCTTATACCAAGAGTATTATAGTGAAGTAAAACTCAAGCCATACCACTAATAACATCTTTGTGACGTGAAATAAAAAGACTTGATTTCAGTTAGTTGCTAAGCTTTAACAGTTTAACGTGATGAATTGAAATTATTAAAAGTAAAATAGCATTTAGAAAACCTATACGGACTCATTTTAAATATATAAACACATACAGTATATATATTGAATCTGATTGGCTGATAGCCATGCGATATTCTGCAAATAACAACACTCGCACAGCCTCTTCACCCTTGTGTTTTACTCTGCCCACATAGAGTGACAAGCAGAGGACACTCTACAGTTTGACAAATATTGGACAATATTTTTTAGTGGAGAATGTAGTTGTTTAGATTGCAACTATGCAGTTTATTTATAAGGATAGTGCCTATTTTTAAATATTTATCATTTTGGAGCATCGGATTCGTTGCATTGGCCGCCATCAGCCTGTCTGAGCAGACCAAAGAAAGTGACAGATGACGTTCCGCCACAAGATGACGACAGAGACCGCATAATATATGCTTAGGGGAGAAAAACTTAGCGTTTTCTCAACGTAAGTTTCAAACTACAGCCGAACAAATCATCATAAATCAGGTAAATGGCATTCTAAGTCGATCTCTCTCTTTTGTATGTTGTAGTGCTGTATTTATACCATAGTGATCTGCTAGTGTTTGCTTTGCTGGCTTTTTCGGGGTTAATTTTCGTGATATCCTGACTGCAACAGAGAAATACTGGGAAATCTCTGTAGACTGATGGCATTTCATGCCGTTCAGCCTTATAATCTTAAAATGTCAGCAAAATCAGCTGTTTTGTCATCACTTTAGACATTACGCTAGAGAATCATTCAAACACTAGCTCTAAACTCACGTTGGTGAATGAGCAGTGGTTTCTGCTGTTCTGACGTCAGCTGCAGATGTGAATGAACGGCAGAAGAAAGTAGTTCCTCTTACAAAAGGATTTTTAGACTCTGTGTTTGACTTTCTTTTTTATATACACGATTATGCCATCAAACTAAACACAATATCAATATCAATGAGTAGCAGTGCAATGTGGCTGTATATCGGTGGGACACTAAGGCACTCGGTCTGCGCTTTCCACCAGTGCTGATATACAGCCACGTCACACTTTGATACCTTTATATATATAGGGCAGCACAGTGGCGCAGTGGGTAGCACAATCGCCTCACAGCAAGAAGATTACTGGTTTGAGCACCGGCTGAGCCAGTTGGCCTTTCTGTGTGGAGTTTGCCTGTGTTTGCGTGGGTTCCCTCCGGGTGCTCCGGTTTCCCCCACAAGTCCAAAAATGAGCTGGGTAGGCTAAATTGTCCATAGTGTATGTGTGTGAATAAGTGACTATGGGTGTTTCCCAGTGATGGGTTGCAGCTGGAAGGGCATCTGCTGCGTAAAACATATGCTGGATAAGTTGGCGGTTCATTCCGCTGTGGCGACCCCAGATTAATAAAGGGACTAAGCCAAAAAGAAAATGAATGAATGAATGAAAAAAAAAATATAAAAATAGTCATATATATTATAAAATAGTTATTATAAAATAACTACAAATTTGTAGATTTACATAAAACTGAAAATATAAAAATTAAACAAAATACTGAAATCAGAAAAATTAAATACAATTTTAAAAAAACTATACTTTCATATTTTTAAAATAATAATAAAATGACAAACAATATTGCAACTTAGAAAATTCGATGAAATTGAAAATATAAACACAGAACATGATGTTCTGAAATTAGATGAGAAATGAGAAAAACTATACTGACATTATTTATGAATAATAATAAAATGATGAACAAAATTAAAACTTAAAAATATATGAATAAAACAGGATGTTCTCCAATCTAAAATAAAATCTAGAAACACGATACTTACATTAATAATAATCAAAAAATGACTAAAACAAAATGACTACAAAGTTTTACATTTACATGAAACATAAAATTAAACGAAGTACTAGAATCACGAAAATAAAACTAAACATAGAAAAATGATACTGACATTGAAAAAATGTTTATGATAAAAATGACAAACGCAAAACTACTACAACTTTAAAAATGTACATGCTTACTCAAAATACAAAATTGAGCATGGTGTAATTAAATAACTAAAAATAAAAATATTTAGAAAAAAATATACTTTACATTTATACATTTATTTATTTACTTTTTACATTTATTATTATTATTATTATTATTATAACAAGTTTAGCATAACTTCAAGATGTACACGTAAACCGAAATATAAAGTTTATATATATATATATATATATATTTTTTTTTTTTATATAAAAAACTATAACCTAACTCAAATTAAGTATCATTAATAAAAACTACAACCATATTTGACTGTCACTAAACACAAACACTGTTCTACACAGATGCAAATCATTTCATCAAGACAAGATGTCAATAATATTAGATGCTACAGTGGTTTTTAAATCTGAGAACAGAAAATAATACATCTTTCTATATCTGTGGGAACTGTTCCTTTAACACAATATTTGCACTGGGCTGAGATGTACTGTAAACACAACAACTCCCTAAAACAATTGGCTGAAACTGAAATAAAGAGAGTCAAGCATCTGCAATTCAGAGCAGCTTTCATTCTTCGTTTGACTCATTGTTCCTCATTTCGTTTAACCCGTGTGTCCAAAAACAGAAAAACACACTGATTCTCTCCAGCATTTCCTGGTGGTGTGTCACGATACGGTATCTGGGAATGAATTGATCATAACTGCACTGCAGAGAAAGAGGATCTTCTGTTCCGCAGGGTTTTCCTGACGTTATTGTTCATATGCTTTAAATAGATGCAAACCGGATCCTTTATTGTCCTGAAGTGTTACTTTAACTCTCCAGGCCATTTAAAGGAGACCTGTTCTGCCCCTTTTTACAAGATGTTAAATAAGTCACCGTTGAGTGTGAGTGTGTGAAGTTTCAGCTCAAAATACCACACAGATAATGTTTTCTACCTCTCTGAAACTGACCCTTTCAGGCTTTGATCCTAATTGTGTGGCATTTTGGTGACTGTCGCTTTTAATGCAAGGCCCTGGAGGGCCGCTGTCCTGCAGATTTTAGCTTCAACTTGCCTCAATACACCTGCATGGATGTTTCTAGAAAGCCTAGTAAGAGCTTGATTAGCTAGCTCAGGAGTGTCTGATTGGATCTGGAACTAAATTTTGCAGGACACCGGCCCTCCAGGACCGAGTTTAGGCACCCCTGGTAATAGTTGGAAAGCACAGTTAGAAGAGTAAAATCTCGCTCACATGATCTGCCTCTCCAGAAAGTCCACACCGATGGTCTTCTTGTAGTCCTTGGTGAAGATGCCCTTGCAGTATCTCTGGATCATGCTGGACTTGCCCACCGCTCCGTTTCCCACCACCACCACCTTGATGGCCACCTCCATGTCCTCCTCCAGCATGACTGCGCTGTGATGACGGCTGCTCTTCACAACTGATGAAGAAATAAAACACCATCACACACACCTCCAATGTGATTAATTGCATCCAAATGAAAGTCTGTTTAGACATATGTGTGTATTTTATGTATATATAAATACACACATGCATGCTTATATTTGGGAATATATATATATATATATATATAGTTGAAGTCAGAATTATTCGCCCCCATTTAATTTTTTTTCTTTTTTTTAATATTTCCCAAAAGATGTTTACCAGGGCAAGGAAATTTTCACAGTATGTCTGATAATATTTTTTCTTCTGGAGAAAGTCTTATTTGTTTTATTTCGGCTAGAATAAAAGCAGTTTTTAATTTTTTTAAAACCATTTTAAGGTCAAAATTATTAGCGCCTTTAAGCAATTTTTATTTTAAGCAAGTCTACAGAACAAACCATCGTTATACAATAACTTGCCTAATTACCCTAACCTGCCTAGTTACCCTAATTAACCTAGTTAAGCCTTTAAATGTCACTTTAAGCTGTATAGAAGTGTCTTGAAGAATATCTAGTCTAATATTATTTACTGTCATCATAACAAAGAGAAAATAAATTAGTTATTAGAAATGAGTTATTAAAACTATTATGTTTAGAAATGTGTTGAAGAAATCTGCTCTCCGTTTTAAAAAAATGAGGGAAAAAAATAAAAGGGGGGCTAATAATTCTGAGACACACACACATATATATATATAATACAAATTATATGTACATTTAAATATATATGCAAAAAATATATAGTTTATGTATGCATCTATGTGTATTACAATCTCCCTTCAAATCAGTAACCTCTATCAATGTAACTGCCTTGTTAAGTCACATTTATTGATGTAGTGCTTTAAAAAAAATACAGATTGTTTCAAAGCAGCTTAATTAATGGTTGAAGCTGCAAAATGCCATCAGTTATGAAACAGACTGGCCTCGGCATTAGTGAAGCTCTGTAGCAGACTGAAGGTGAAGCAGATCTGCAGTGCTGGAGAAACAACAGCACAACTCAGAGATTAGATTACGCTACTGAAGCCTCCCACGATTCCCCTGTGTAACTAAATACAGCAGCCAACCTGAGACAAAAACACCACCGTCTCCACAGGGCACGCTTTACAACACACAGCCCTGCCCATTACACATGCTACATACTTTTAATTAATCAAAATGTTTTTTAAGGTTTCTTTTAACAAACAAAACCAAACTGACATTTTGATTTCAGATGGACTTTAAAGTTGAAATCAAAATGCGCTGGGTTTTTTTTTTATGTTTTAGGTGAACAATTAATCCGTGCACTGATTTTGTTTGTTTTTGTTTTGGTAATCTAATCATCTGCTTTTGTGTTTGGATTGGCTCCTTCAGCTATAATATTCTTAGCCACGCCCCTCTTACTGTTAGTTTGCTATGAGGAAATGATGCACAAAAATAAAGCCTCGCCCCCTACTCAATATTCCATTTCAGTTGGAAGTACATTAACATACTGAAATAAAAGTCTCTGCAACCTCCTGTTCAAATAGACTTTAATATTACTTTATTTTTACTGTAAAGTATCTAGATTTTAAATTTTAGTCTCTTTGCATATCCTATTATTCTCAAGAATGATTTATGTAATTGAAACATATAGTAAAATCCTCAAGAACTGAAGGAAGTGTTTGTGGTATTTATTTAGTGCACTTTATTGTCATCATTTATTAATTGTAATATTAAATATCAAGGACAACAAGAATTTCCCCAATTAAAATGTTAAATATTTACTTCATGTAATAAACTGAGTGGAAATAGTTAAGTATTAGTATTTATTTACTTGTAATATTTAAATGTTTTCTAATCATTGCAAATTAAACCAATAATATTAAGTACAAAAGTATTGATTTGTTCAGAATAGCCGGGACGAACGCCCACAAAACGTCACATGCGTTTATTACAACATCCCGCTCTCCCTTGCAAAGCCAATATGGAAGTAGCTGAAACCGCAATTCATCGACTCGCCTTTGGGGGCTGGCTCCAGGAACTCCAGATGTACACTGACTAAAATGATAAATTGGCCAATTTTACAGCTGATAAAAACATGCTTACAGCCTGGTACAAAGGATGGTTTTGGTGTATACAGCTAATATTACCCTTCATGACAACTGTGAGGGGGTGATTTTTTTTTTATAAATCATCAGTTTTGTATTTATTAAGTTATATTAAGTCTGCATAATTAAGGGCGTGGCCACTTGAGTGACAGCTAGGTCTCGCTGGTCGCCATCACTTCACCTCAGCTGATTCCGGCTGATTAGCTGCTGAACTCGGCATATACATCATATTTTTGTGTTGTTTTATGTGGCTTTACACAGTCATTTGCCTTTTAGGATTATTTCCTACAATCATCAGATAATATGGCATGCTGTGTGCACTTAATTGTGCTCACAAATCATTCAAGTTGCCTCCATTTCCCAGCTGAGTGAAATTATATACCATCTCTATACATGTATTTGTTTTATTTAAGATCATTTATCATTTATAATTTTCTTTAGTCCTGTAATGCACACCAGAATCTGCCAGGTTGATTAGCTGTAGGCTCTAGAACAGTCATCTGAAGCGTTGTCCTACAGTGTTATGCCTGTATTTCATCAATAGTCCTGCATTCACTAACACAGACTATATCTGAAGCGTTTGGAAGTCATTTGCGTTTTCCTCCTGTAGAAAAACGTCATAAGAGCAATGTTTAGTGGCTCAGTGTGTTACAACAGTGTTTTTAAAAGACTAAACACTTTATTGATATAGTGTACAACCAAGCACATGTGGTCAGAACACAAACAAGGCGCAGGTAATGAAGTATTAAGCGTTTCTCCTAAAGAAAAGCCTGTCCAAGCAAACTGCTAACAGGCGTTTGTAGCCTCTTTGCCCTTGTTTGGTATCCCCTGGTCGGTGCGATGACGCGCGAACAAAATAGCAACAGATGGCCACGCCTACTTGTAGCTTCATTTGCGTTCTTCAGAAACCTATGGGTGACGTCACGGATACTACAACCATCTCTTTCACAGTCTATATGGTTTATTATGAACAAAGTGAAAAAATTACCAAAATAATTAAGATACTAACTAATGTAACTAATAAGACTAAATCTGATAAAAGCAATGTTCCTTTTGCTAAAAAACAACTAAATCTGACTTGTTTAATGAGTTTAAATCAATTATTTAACATTTATTTTACATTTATTTTAAATTATTAAACATTTAAATAAATATAGGTTCAAAATGAAAGAAAATCAATAACATTTTACTTTATTTATTTATTTAGGAGTGTTATATTAAACATTGAGTAATTTGTACATGATATTGACATATAATAATGTGCTTCATTAAGGATTATTCAACTTTTATTGTACTCGTGCAAACTGTTATGAGGAAATCCATCTTTTTTTCAGTGTTAGTACTTTATTCATTGATAATATGTCTCTGTAAATATCATTAGTGTGAAAAGGAATAAAGGTAGTTAGCGCCATACTGCCCCTAGTGGTCATTTTACCTACAAACTGCCGTCAAACTACAAAAATGCAGGCCGAAGCATGTATTTCCAATGAACCTGTGTTGTTGGGATTATTCTGAAGTGTGTTAGAAAAGCCGCTGAGCACAAAAGCTGAATGCGAGTGTTGTGTTTGTTGTTTAACAGGTGTTTCTGAAGGACTGTTTTACAGCTGTCACACCGGCATACACGTCACCAGGAGACTCTGAGTCACATACAAAACCCAGGAGGAGGAACAAACACTACTGTCTTTATTATTAGCCCTCCTTTCATATTGTAATATGTTTTCAAAAATTCCCCAAGTGCTGTTTAACAGAGAATTTTTCAACACATTTTTAAGCATAGTCATTTTAATAAGTGAGTTCTTTTGTCTTTACCATGATGGCAGTTCATGATATTTTGCAAGACACTGGTATTCAGATTTAAATGACATTTTAAGGCTTAATAGGTTAAAAAGTCCTAATATAGAGCTGAACATATTGATTGACTTGGCAGTTTTCTTTAATTAATGCAGTTATTATTTCCAGCCAAACTAAAAGAACTAATTTCTCCATAAGAATTATATAATTATTATTATTTTTATTCTAATAATTTTGTCTTCAAATGTACAGATGAAGTCAGAATTATTCACCCCCCTTTTGATTTTTTTCTTCTTTTTTAAATATTTCCCAAATTATGTTTAACAGAGCAAGGAAATTTTCACAGTATGTCTGATAATATTTTTTCTTCTGGAGAAAGTCTTATTTGTTTTTTTTTCGGCTAGAATAAAAGCAGTTTTGAATTTTTTAATAATCATTTTAAGGTCAATAATATTAGCCCCTTTAAGCTATATTTTTTTCGATAGACTACAGAACAAACCATCATTATACAATAACTTGCCCAATTACCCTAACCTGCCTAGTTAAGCCTTTAAATGTCACTTTAAGCTGTATAGAAGTGTCTTGAAAAATATCTAGTCAAATATTATTTACTGTCATCATGACAAAGATAAAATAAATCAGTTATTAGAGATGAGTTATTAAAACTCTTATGATTAGAAATGTGTTGAAGAAATCTGCTCTCCATTAAGCAGAAATTGGGAAAAAAAATAAACATTAATTCAGGGGGGCTAATAAATCTGACTTCAACTGTATGTGTGTGCATAACGTTTATTGAAAACCCATTTTCTTTAACCAATTAACAGTAAGCTCAGCTGAATAATTATTAAAATATAAAGCTCTTTTCTTTATGATTATTGTCATTGCAAAAATACTACAGTACCCTTTATGTGGCACTTTATAATTAAAAAAACAAAACAATAAAACGTTTAGTTAGTTCAACACGACACCTTAAAGGAGATTAAGCAACAAAAATATATATTTCGGATTTTAACCTTTATACAATAAAAAAGGAAGAGATTTATTTTAGTTTTGATGTATTATTTAAAAATAAAAGATTCTCCACAGGGCTGCAGGATATTGGAAAAATCTGACATTGTGATATTTTATTTTTTGCGTTAAATATTGTGATATGAATACCGTTTCACCAGATGATTTGAATTCGCTATTTGACTTTTTCTAGGGAGTCAAGTATTTAGGTACAGAAATTGATTAATTACAATGCAAATTACTTAGGATTGCCTTGTTTCTAGTCCAAATATCTAAAAAATACAAAACAAGAAGTCAAAATTAAGTGAGATTTTCCTTAAAATCATCTGTCAGTGTGGTAAGCAAAATAATCTTGTGCAGTGTACTGTTATAGTTACAGTGCTCTCTGAAAAAGCAACATTTTACAACAGATTTATTCAGTTCCCAGAGATGGGTTGCGGCTGGAAGGGCATCCGCTGCGTAAAATCGTGCTGGATAAGTTGGCGGTTCATTCCGCTGTGGCGACCCCGCAAGGGACAAAGCCGACAAGAAAATGAATGAATGAATGAACAGATTTATTCAAGTACTTTACTATGGTATGGTTTAAAAACACTGAGATATTTACTGTAAATTATGGGAAAATTTTATTTACGCTTTACTGGTGAGCATACATGTACTTGCACTTTAAAAATGCTGGGTTGTTTTAACTCAATGTTAGTCAAATGCCTGTCAAACTTATTAGTATTTGCAGATATTTTAAAACCCCTCCACTACACAATGTCTTCATAAAAGAACTTAAAATCTTTCCAGATGCCCTGGCTAAAATGAAAACAAAAAATGCCTTAAAAATGTTTAATTTGTTTGTATCATATAACTTGCCATAGACGATATCTGTTTTATATTAATTTCTTTTTTATTTTCACACTTAATTTTACTTCAGTTTGGATAATTTTTGTCATTTCCATTTTTTGTATTTTTGTATATTATTTTGTGTCGAGCCTTCCATGTGTGATACACAAGTTGTAAAATTGAATGCCATTTTGTTGTATTTGGATTTTATATTTCCAATAAAAATAAATAAATAACAAAAAACTTATTCATATTTAATTTTAATAATTATCTCATGTGTTGGGTTTGTCCATATATGACCCAAAGTTGGATTAAAACAACCCAGCATTTTTTTAAGTATAAGTAAGCTACATGTGTGCTCTACACTAAAGTGTACATTGAATTTTACAGTAATTTACAGTAAATACACCCAATACTGTAGTTTTCTACAACTATAAGGTATATTATACTACAATAGACCACAGTTTACTGTAATAAAAACTACAGTATTTATTAGCTTCCAATAGTAAATACTTCAGTATGATGTAGCGTTCATTACAAAGTGTTGCAAATACACTAATATATACACGTTACTGTGGTGTCGTTTATAAAAACACCATAGTATTTACTGTAACTTACTGTAGTATTTTATTACAGAATGTTTATACACCATTTTTGTCGTGTTCGTGACAGAAGAGCTGTTTGTATGGCGGTTCTCACCTGTGTTTGTGTTTCCAGGTTACGTTGTTTCATCTTGAACATCGACAGGAGAATATTAATTATGAAAACGAGACGATAATCAGGAGAGATCCTGCGGTTTACGAGTCCGAGAAACGCAGAAACAACCGCGGTTCAGCGGAGGAGCGGCGGCGGCCTCCTCCTCCTCAGTCCGTTTCTCTCCGTCTCCGAGCCGCTTCAGACCGGTAATTCTCCGTTAAACGGGCTCCAGGACACAGACGTACTGGGATGAACGGAGAGCAGTGTCCGGTTGTCGGTTGGCAGGCGGTTAAACGGTGAGGCGGTGGCGGGAAGCGGGAGACTCCGGCATATCGATCTGTCGACCACCACAAGAGCACTTTCAAAATACAAGCCCCCCCTTCCGTTAGTCCAGACTCTTAAAGAGACAGTACACACACAAATATTTCACACCTTTATGAGTTTCCTTTTTTCCTTTGAACATAAAATACAAAATTTGGAAAATTGTTAGAAAGCTGTAAGCCCAAACTGAAAATATACTATTCATGAACTATTGTATATACAGACAGTGTATACATATTATACACTATACAGTATATGTATAACAAGGTAAGCGGCTGCTTAGGGCCCCAGGAAATCTGAGGCCCCCAATAAATATTTAGAAGTATAAATTAAACCTACAAACTATATATAACATCGTTTTCTATCATATTTGTTGAGATGAGAGTTACAAATACAATTTTAACATAAATATTATTTAATATACAATCAAATATAAAATTATTATAATAATGTAATGTGGCCGACGCGGTGGCGCAGTAGGTAGTGCTGTCGCCTCACAGCAAGAAGGTCGCTGGTTCGAGCCTCGGCTGGTTCAGTTGGCATTTCTGTGTGGAGTTTGCATGCTCTCCCTGCGTTTGCGTGGGTTTCCTCCGGGTGCTCCAGTTTCCCCCACAGTCCAAAGACATGCGGTACAGGTGAATTGGGTAGGCTAAATTGTCTGTAGTGTATGAGTGTGCATTGATAAGTGTGTGTGGATGTTTCCCAGTGATGGGTTGCGGCTGGAAGGGCATCCGCTGCGTAAAGCATGTGCTGGATAAGTTGGCGGTTCATTCTGCTGTGGCGACCCCGGATCATAGTAGCCAAAATTCGTAAACAAAACAAAATAAAAAAAAGCAACGTGAACTCGCAGCGCTCCATCATGCTGAAATTAAAATAAATACCAATTCAAGAGACAACCACTCTTGCCAAACAAAGGATTTATTGAAATTAAAATCATACAACTTAATATGAAACTCTTTATGGACACCAAACATCATATACAAACATGAAATAAAATAAAAATGTGTCTGTTATATAACAAATTAGGCATATAGATGCAATTTAATACAAGCACAATTGAACTGACATAAATGTACAATCAAATGTTTTGCTGAAAGCAGGTGACTGAAAACAATTGTCTGTCAAATGTTTGGATATCAATGAGAATACTTGGTTTGGTTAGTAAGCGCTGGGACTGTCATTTCTGCAATGCAAGCTTTGCAGTTTATTTTCCATGTCACCTTATCTGGTCAGTGGAGAGATTTTTGTATGTGACCCTGAACCACAAAACACTCTTAAGTGTCGACTTTTAGAAACAGATGTATGAACAAATAAGCTTTACTTTAAACGGGACATATTCTGCCCCTTTATACAAGATCTAAAACAAGTCTGTGATGTCCCTAGAGCAGGGGTGTCAAACTCAGATGCTGGAGGGCAGCAGCCCTGCACAGTTTAGTTCCAACCCTGCTTCAACACACTTACCTGCAGGTTTCAAACAAGCCTGAAGGACTCAATTAGTTTGATCAGGTGTGATTAATTAGGGTTGGAACTAAACTGTGCAGAGCTCCGGCCCTCCAGGAACTGAGTTTGACACCTGTGCCCTAGAGAGTGAGTGTGTGTGTGTTAAGTTTCAGCTCAAAATACCACACATATAAGGCTCTATCTTACACCCGGTGCAATAAGGTGCAAGACGTGTTTGGTGCGATGTGTTGCTATTTTCAGACCAGCGCAACTGTAATTTTCACGTTTTGAGTCACACTGTTTAAATAGTTAATCCATTTGCGCCACTTTATTGACTCACAGGTGTTCTGGTCTATAAAGGAGGTGTGTTAAGGAGCATTGCTATTCTGAGAAAATGAAATAGACGACACCGTTGACCAACTAAAAGCTGCTCTAAAGTCCAGCAGAGCGCCATAGTTATGTGTCTATGCAGGTCCAAATGCTGAATACACACAGGATGTACAGCAATACACAAATATCTTCACAGATGAAAACAATTGAAGGATTAAAATCTTACAAAAATTATTATTTTCTACATATAAACACCACTGCCTCCATGCCTTCTTCATGTCCAGGGGGGCATTTTGCAGTATATTCATGACAATCTGCATCTGTATAATGTTATTATTATTAGCAGTATTATTTATTATATGCAGATTTATATTTGTTTTAATAAACACAAGTGTAGATTTGTACACCTGTGGGGTTTTGGAGACATCTGCATCACCATATGGGGCAGAAGAACAGGACTTGTGTTTGGATATACCTCAGTTTTCTGACCACACTTCATTATTATTGTTTATTTATTTCTTTGCTGGAAATTAGAACTGAATTTAGAAATAGTTTTGACACAAATCTTTGAACTTAACAGAGGAAATTAAATATGTGGGCTAATGGATGTGTTCAGTGGAGTGAGTTTGCACCGTTTCCTCACTCCACCAAAGTAAAGGAGTAAAGAGTAAAAGTAAAGTAAAGTGAAAGAGGCTGAATGGAGGAGGCTCGTTCTTTATCCTCGCGCTGCAGATGCTCTGCTTAACTGATTTCTCTCTAGTGTAGCGTTCAGTATTTACACTTACAAAGTCGCCATGTAAATAGCAAAGGCACCATGGAGCGACGCAACTGACTCTTAAAGGGAATGACAGATGAGTCTCTGATTGGTTTAATGCACATTATGCTCAAAACACACCCAGAACTCATTAAGAGAATAAGCACAACCCAGTTAGACCATGCGCCGAGGCCTTAAAATAGCAAAAGTGAATTCAGACACGCTCTTAATGCTTTTGCGCCATGCGCTTTACAGTTTGCGCCTAGATCGTTAAAATAGAGCCCAATGATTTAGGCTTTGATGCTAATTGTGTGGCATTTTGGTGACTCTCGCTTTAAATTCAAATGAGATTGTGTTCTTTTCAATAGAGGGCGGAGCTAAAATACCTGTGTGTCAGCATAGTGGCAGACTCAATATACTATACTTTGAAGAGTTCACACTTAGCTGATGATTGATTATAAAGCGTGTTTGGCATGCTGTCCCGGGAGAGAGCCCTGAGCTCATAAGATCCTCGAGCCCTGGGCTCCTTCCCATTTCCAAGGCGAGAGGGGAGTTTGAGCTCAGGTAGATCTGGAGAACTCCCCTGCTGTAGTAGCTAATGAACAGATAGTGATTGCTCTTAAGAGATAAATACTTACTAGGAGCATGTCTATGAAGCTGATTTAGATTAGTCAATTAAGTTAAGTTGCATGTTTTTGGACGGTGGGAGGAAACCTGGGAGCCCGGGGGAAATCAACGTGAGCACGGGGAGAACGTGTAAACTCTGCACAGAAACATCACCTGGCTTGGTAAGGACTAGAACCAGTGACATTCTTGCCGTGAGGCAACAATGCTAACCACTTGGCCACCCTGCCACCCATCTAGGAAAGGAGGAGGCGTAAGGGTGGAAAGGGGGATTCTTCAAAATGAAGATGGCTTATATGGGGAACTTGGGGTATTTATAGTGGCTTAGGAAGCGTCTGATTGGTGAATCATAAATTGGTTAATGTGGGACCAGCAGCGAGCAATCATAAGCACATGATCATCTCCAAATTAGTTTATTAATAAACTTCACTTAATATACTAATGATTTTTGACATCTATAATTCTGATCAATATAAAATATCTTTGGTTATTGCCTGTGCAAAATAAAACTTGTTTTGTAGTTCAGGGTCATATAGTGTGTATATTGTGAAATACTGATTAAGTGCAAATTAGCTTATTTATTATGGCAAATTAAAAGCATTCAATATAAAAAACAGAAAGATCCTGATAAGTGCTCAAGTTAAAAAAAAAAGTAGAACTCAAATGTCATCGCATTTTACACTTTGAACAGAACACACATGTCATCATGCTTTCTTAATACCAAAATATAGTCACTAATACAGCATCTGCTCAATGTTTGCGCAGAGGAGTTTAGAGAAAGGCAGTATGCTCTATTTACACTGTAACATTGTATTTATATTAGACATATGAATATGTTGTCATGGCCACAAACACTTAACAAGTGTATAAGCACACACACTCACATGTTATAATTCAGAAACCACCACCAAAAAATATAAGATTTTCAAGTTGGGAAATTATTCGGCATAAACATAACAACAAAATCAAGAATAATAGTAAGATCTAAGACTATGTTTCCATCAACATAGGCTCAATCTGAAAATGTAGCCCTATATACATTTCTGGAGATCGCAAATTATGTAGCCAGAGGTACGTATGGCTGCATTTCGTCTTTAAAACGAACGCTAGGGGGCGGTATGACGCTGTTCCGTTTGCACTACCAGCTGACCGCTTAGCTCCATATGGATGGCTTTCCTGCTGTTACCAGTTTGTTCAGTGTGGCTCGACATGTACGTCAGCAGTCTTATAAGACAAAAACAGAAGTAAAAAAATAAAATAAACAAGTAAATAACAAGGTGAGAATGAGGTAAAATCTTAAAATGTGGTAAAAATCAGGTGAGGGCTTTTCTTTTTCTGGATTGGCTTTTTTTAGGAGGGTAGGGGCATTGATCAGTCAGTCAGTCAGTGACACTGGCCTCTGGTGGATTTACCTGAGAACAGCAGGCACGAATGGCACTCGCGAGATAAATTTGAGATCTGAAAAAGTGTACACAGCGGCCTCTGGTGGATTCGCAAAAACAAAACTGCAATAAAACGTAGCTCCTGGGACGTGTTTGTGCTCTCCAGAAATGTATACAGGGGTACGTTTTTAGAATGAGCCTGGGTTGGTTTCCATACATCTATTTTCATGTGCATTTTGGAATATTGCATAAGAAAATGTTTAATGAGAACAGCAAAAATGTGTATATAAAACATATGAGCACCACTGAGTAGGATTAACTTTCATTCGATTAGAAGAAATGCTCATAAACTATGCTGTAAACGCATTTAGTGAATGAACTCCAGCATGCGCTTCAGTATGCGTGATGTGGTTTAGTTTCTGACAGATGCTGATCAGATATAAATGTGTGTGTGAGGGTCTTTGCGTCATTAATGTTGGTTTGCAGCTTTCCATGTCTCCAGCTTTCCATTGTAAAATATCTGAAATGTTGTTTTGGTCATTTCTAAAATCCCTCAGTCTGTCATCACAGTGCTTCAGTATTTTATCCTTCTATTATTATTATTGCCTACAGAACTGTCTTAAGCATCTGTCTGCGCTCCCGTCTTACGCCTGCACATTCATGGCGTTCATTGCGTTTCATCTTCATCTTCTTCTCAATTATTAGAGGAGAAAAAACACCACAGTGGCGAATCCCAACAGTGCAGCAAACTCCACTTCTCTCAGCCATATCTGTGCACGTTCATCTGGAACTGAGGATTTTACTCTCTTTTGTTTCTCATTGGATGGAAACGCTGCTTTATTCACTATTTTTTTATGCAATATTACAGTTTTGCGCATAATTCTATAAATGGAAACAGCTAAAATCTGAAAATCCCCCAAAACCAAAGTTATGGCTTAAACACATGCAAAAAAGTTCATTTCTACACACAATTGATGGCTTTAATTTGAAAGAGAGAGATGTGTATAACCTGCTTTAATCGAGTGTAAACACAGCACAGAATCCAGTTATCTGAACTAAATTCACACTAGTTAACGGATGCTATTATCAGGGAGCGTGCAAAAATATCAGATGTCTTTTTGAATGATAAAATCTCATAGACAATTTAAAAATCATTTATTCATTTACCTTTGGCTTAGTCCCTTATTTATCAGAGGTTGCTACACCGCCAACTATTCCAGCATATGTTTTACACAGTGGATGCCCTTCCAGCTGCAACCCAGTACTGGGAAACACCCATACAGACTCATTCACAATTCACACTCATGCAATTTAGTTCATCTAGAAGAAATGTTCGACAAAATACTGCGTTCTCATTTTTGTTGTGTGTTTTAGGCGTTTGGGCCATGTTAAACAATAAGGCGTTGTATGATATCTAATGCAAAACATTGTGATGGAGCAAACATCATGATGCAGTGAAAGTAATTGCATTTTCTTCATTGTTTAAGCATTGTTAAGTAATTAAATTAGCTTAATAATGAGGCGTTGTACAATATCTAATGCAAAACATTGTGATGGATAATGGCATCAGGGTGCAGTGAAAGTAATTAAATCAGCTTAACAAAATTTTAAAAACATCAAAAATTTATCAAATCATTATGGAAAGGATCAGGAATAGATCACGCGGAAATTGTTCATCTAAAGCGTTCAGCAACATCCAAAGTTTTAAACTATTCCAAAAAAAAAAATCCAAACTATTAACAGCATATTAATGACTTTGTGAAATAAAACATGTGTCTGAAACACACTCGTCGTCATGCGCTGCATGAGAGCTGTGGTTTGAAGAGAATAAAGCAGATATTTCCAAAATATGAGCTATAGTCAAAGACGTATTTATTTTTTCACAAACAAAAAAAGCTTAAATATATCAGGACTGGTAAGATAACATTTTGGTTTCTTCATTTTTTTGCCTCCAATACAAAACTTAGGATTATCAGCGATAAAGTGCGCACTTGAAGACTGCGTTCAGCACTCTAGATGAAGGGAAGATGTTTTTTCAATGCTGTTTTAACGCATTCCACCACACCGAAATGCACCGAAAAGAAAACTCTTGGCCGAAATCAAAGATTCTGGATGTACTTGGCTGAAAAAACGAAACTATTTTGTTTATTTATTATTATTTACTTGTTTATTAAACAATATAACATAATTTTGCAAGACTTTTTTTTGTTTAACTCAATAACTTGGATTGTGCTAAATTTAAAAAACAAAAGCCAACAAAAATAACCACATTTTAGTGACGTCGAGAGGTGTCAGTTTTCCAGCATTGCATTAGCACTGTAGAGCAATCGCAAGCAGCAGAAACAAGTATACTACATAGAAATGTTCTATTGGCACGTTATTAGAGCAGACTTTGCATTTTCTATGCGTGCATAGTTAAGTATGTGTTTACAAGAGTGGATTATGCACATCGAGGAATATCGACCTCTTTTAAAGTTAGACCACGTGTTATGTACAAGCTAGTTGATGGTGTGTTCTGCTGCTCTTTGTTTTTAGTCAGTAAAATAACTGCCCCTGCACAATGCAAACTATTGAAATGAATGCATTTCATAGCGCAGTGCTTTCCGCATCCGGTGTGAAAGCCGCTTCTATGTGAACAGTGTATGTAGTAACAGTGATGTAGTAAAAAGTGGACAAAACGTGGCTGTGAATCACGATACCGACTGTCATCGTGAAAATTGTCATGTACGCATTGTATCATTTATCAACAACCCCTGTGTGTTAATGAGTGGAAATAGAGCAACACGTATTTACATATTGTGTTTCAGCATTGTGGACACATCTGGATGTTTGTTATCACTGCAAAGCTGTTTAAAACTTGTTATTTTAAATCACTAATTACTACTAATATTTCTAAATCACAAAAAAAAGCTCTTCAGCGCGAGTTTATCAGGACATTAAATTACATTCACATCATATACGCATGAGTGTGATGCTCCTGCAGTTCATCAAATGGCCATTAGTGGTGCTAAAAACAAGGCTTTCTGAATTTCACATTTCATTCGATTTACAAAAATGATGAAACACACATAAAAAGGTGGGAACATTTGAAATGACTGCATTTCGTAGTGCAGTGCTTTCTGCGTCTGCTCTGAAAGCAGCTCCTATCTGAACAGTGACTACAGATTGAATCCAGCACACTGAACACTGCGTAGCCTTTTTTAAAAATCTACTTTTGAAAATCCTTTTACAGAAGATTTCACTGTATCCCTAGTAACAGTAATCAAAAGAAATGTGTTTTCTGCCATCTCTGGATGTGGTAAAACGTGGACAAGATTGTGTTTTTGTGGGCGGATTGTTGATGTGGCGGAGAATTGCGATGGCGACTCAACATCGTCAAGTCTGTCAGCCATTGCCTATGGAAGACTTCATAGTTTTTCACAACTCCAGTGTGTTATTGAGAGGAAAAAAAGCAGAACATATTTACATATTTGTCTAAACGTCACTTTCAGCACTGTGGACGCATCTGGACGTTTGTTATCACTGCAAAGCTGTTTACAACTTGTTTTTTTTAAATCACAAAAAAAGATCTTCGGCGCGAGTAAATCAGGGCATTGAGTTGCATTCGCTTCATATACGCACGAGTGTGATGCTGCTGCAGTTCACGGAATGGCCACCGGTGGCGCTAAAAACAAGACTTTCTGAATTTTTATATTTCATTAATTTACAAAAGTGATGAAGCATAGAATGTAGCTGCTCTTGCATTTTTATCAGCGCAGTGACAAACTGCCCTCGCGTGGTAGGAACATTTGAAATGACTGCATTTCGTAGCGCAGTGCTTTCTGCGTCTGCTCTGAAAGCTGCTTCTATCTGAACAGTGACTACAGATTGAATCCAGCACACTGAACACTGCATAGCCTTTTTTGAAAATCTATTTTACAGAAGCTCAGATTTCGCTGTATCCCTAGTAGCAGAAATCAAAAGAAATGTGTTTTCTACCATCTCTGGATGTAGTAAATGTGGACAAGATTGTGTTTTTGTGGGCGGATTGTTGATGTGGCGGAGAATTGCGATGCCGACTCAACATCGTCAGCCATTGCCTATGGAAGACTGCATAATTTTTCACAACTTCAGTGTGTTAAACCAGGGCATTGAGTCGCATTGGCTTCATATACGCATGAGTGTGATGCTGCTGCAGTTCACCGAATGGCCACCAGTGGAGCTAAAAACAAGACTTTCTGAATTTTTATATTTCATTAATTTACAAATGTGATGAAGCATAGAATGTAGCTGCTCTTGCGTTTTTATCAGCGGAGTGACAAACTGCCCTCGCGTGGTGCGAACAATTGAAATGACTGCATTGCATAGCGCAGTGCTTTTCCGCGTCTGCTGTGAAAGCTGCTTTGTCTGAAAACCGACTACAGCTGGAGGGAGATTACTATTAATATTATTAATTTACAACCCCAAATCAGAAAAATTTACTTGACTGGTACTTAAGTGGCCTGCCTGCAGTCCTGACCGGCCTCCAATAGAAAATGTGTGAAAACGAAGACCCCATACTGTTGCCCACCTTAAGACTTGTTTGCAGGAAGAATGGGACAAATTAAAAATGGGTTTTCCGTGCTGTCCAACCTTTTCTGATTTGAAGTTGTATTATTACCAAACGAAGTTCACCGAATGGCCACCGGTGGTGCTAAAAACAAGGCTTTCTGAATCCCACACAACATAACCAGTGGAACACAGAGTCTAATGGTGTAAATGCAGGTTCAGGCCTACAGTATTGCCGGTCGAGGGCCGTATCCCTCCGGAAAGTCTCCAGGGCTCATCTCCAGCAGGCATTTAGGACTGTCGTAGTCTGAGGACTTGCCGAAGTCCCCGGAGCTGTCATATTCCTCTTCATAAGGCGCAGGTTCCTCCACTTCTGTGTTCACAAGGGTATCAGTGTTTCTGGAGACTTCGTCATGCACAAAATCGAAGAGGGACTCATTGGGAAAGATGCCGTTGACCAGTGTTGGTGTGTGTGTTGCAGAAGTCATTGAAGAGACAGGGGGCGACTCGGGTTGGGAATAGGGTGTTGAAGACGGTCTCGTCACAATGTTACGCTGCACATGGAGAAGAGGAGATGTTTAGTTACAAAAACTCCGATACTGTCATCTCTTCACTTATGGAAAATATAAACAAAGTGCGTTAAATTTGCTTGATGTTTTGACTTGAGTTATTCTAGAATTGCAGGTACATTTTACGTCTCCTAGATAAATCGTGTTTTATTTTGAAAACCTTAAATAACACACTCATACACTACAGCCAATTTAGTTCATCAATTCCCCTATAGTGCATGTGTTTGGACTGTGGGGGAAACCGGAGCACCCAGAAGAAACCCATGCCAACACGGGGAGAACATGCAAACTCCACACAGAAACGCCAACTAGCCCAGCCGGGACTCAAACCAGCAACCTTCTTACTTTGAGGCAACAGTGCTAACCACTGAGCCACCGTGCCACCCCATAATGGATTCAGTTTACTTTAAATTATAAATTTGTTAGATATCATTCTAGTTTAAGTAAAAATGAATGGAAAATGCGTGTAATGTAGCTGCAATTCTGGAGTGAGTCCTTTGAATTTTAACATATGTGGATATTAAACAAAAACAAAAGTCAGGAAAGACAAACACATACCAGGATAGCGGGAACTTTGGGTATTTTGGAGAAATTTTTGTAGATGAACCACAGAATGCCCAAAACAATGAAGAGCAAAAAGATTCCTCCACAGAGAACAACTGCAAGCAACTCTGTTTTGGCTAAAAAAACAAACACACAAAATCATTAAGAACATCTGAATTAATTCAAACTGCCAAACATTCTGATATACATATTTAATATAAAGCTGGTCATTCAGATTCCATTGATAACAAACATACTGCCACTGCTATTGCCACCAAACAGATTCAACTCATTCATTCATTTTCCTTCGGCTTGTTTTACACAGCGGATGCCCTTCCAACCGCAACCCAGTACTGGAAAACACCCATACACACTCATTTACACACACACACTCATACACTACAGCCAGTTTAGTTCATCCAATTCCCCTATAGCGCATTTGTTTGGACCGTGGGGGGAACCGGAGCACCCGAACGAAACCCACGCTGTGTCGCCCCACATTTTTGTGGGGTCTTCAGGTAATTGTGTTTTTTTTTAAATATTATATTATTTAAATATATTTAATTTATTAAAGAATATTTTTGCTCAGAAAACATATATAGTAAAAGGGAAAAAACTGTCACTTTATTGGTTGCTTGAAAACCCCTTTTTCAATTAATAAATAAATCAAATATATCATAAATTAATACCAGTTAATACACATATACCCCAGCAGGCACAGGACGTCAACATGACGTCAGACTGACGTTGTACACCAACGCTGTGGGGACGGGTTGATGTCAGAGCCCAAGGTCAACCTGAGGTCAATGTCCAACCGCCAACCTAAAATCAACCAAATATCAAAGTCTAATGATGTTACAGCTTGACGTTGTGTGGACGTTACCACTATGACGTCTATCAGACGTTGGATTTTGGTTGTCATACCTGACGAATAAATGTCAGTATTTAACGTCAGTATGACGTTGGTTTAAGATGGTGCCTTGACGTTGGATTTTGGTCACTTTCCAACACAACCTAAAATCAACCAAATATCAACATCATTTGACGTCATTATTGGACATCAAAATAACACTAGCTATGTTTCCATCCAAAAATGCGAATGAACTTTTTGCGCACAACTGGAATATCGCACAGAAGACGTGCGAATAAAGCAGCGTTTCCATCCAACGAGTCAAAGAGAACAAAATCGTCACTTCCTGATTATCTGGCGCCAAATATCAACAGTAAAACTGAATTTGCTGCAGTAGGAGAAGCTGCGTCAATCTTTTCTTCATTTAATAAATGACTTGTGCCTCAGAAGGCAATCCTGACACGCAGTGAACACGTGGTGGTGTTTGAAAGCGTGAGACGCAGAGCACAAACGCTCTTGACAGTTCTGGAGGATGAGTATGAGTTGTTACCTTCGGGGTAAAAGTACCTTGCTGTAGATTAAATAGATATAAAAACTCTTTTTATCCGGAGAACATTAAGCTGTTTTGCTTATTTACTGTATGTGTATATATGGAGGTGAGTATGTAACTTTTTGGGGGTGGCGGTATAGATTTATTTATTTATATACTCGTTTGTTTTTTGCAAGTTTTTTTATTGTTTTTCTATGTTTGTGATGCGACAGTAAAGTTTTACCTTACCACACATATTTTTATCATCACATGATCTCTTATAATAAAATCACATGATGTTTTTAATGCGCAAACTGGAATTTGTTCGGTAAAAGTGTTTCCATCGTAGTTTATAAGCATCTTTTCTTATCGAATAGCAGTTTTGCGCATATGTTTTTTATGCGCATTTTCAAAATGTATCCGCAGCTTGGCGTTTCCATCAACCCTTTTTTATGTGCTTATCCAAAATGTGCATAAAAATAGGTGGATGGAAACATTGGTAGTATCCTTAGACGATGGCTAGACATTGAATTTTGGTCACCTGACGTCACAACCTAAATCTAACCTAATATTAACGTCTTATGACATTGTGTGCCAGCTGGGACAATACCAATAATTTGGAATATTTCATTTAGAGAGTAATATATATATATATACAGTTGAAGTCAGAATTATTCGCCCCCCTTTGATTTTTTTTTCTTTTTTTTTTAAATATTTCGCAAATGATGTTTAACAGAGCAAGAAAATTTTCACAGTATATCTGATAATATTTTTTCTTTCTGAAAAAGTCTTGTTTGTTGTATTTCAGCTAGAACAAAAGCAGTTTTTAATTTTTTAAAACCCATTTTAAGGTCAATATTATTAGCCCCTTTAAGCTAATTTTTTTTTCTATAGTCTACAGAACAAACCATCGTTATACAATAACTTGCCTAATTCCCCTAACCTGCCTAATTAACCTAATTAACCTAGTTAAGCCTTAAAATGTCACTTTAAGCTGTATAGAAGTGAAAAATATCTAGTAAAATATTATTTACTGTCATCATGGCAAAGATAAAAGAAATCAGTGATTAGAGATGAGGTATAAAACTATTATGATTATAAATGTGTTGAAAAAATCTCTCTGTTAAACAGAAATTGGGGAAAAAAATAAACAGGGGGGCTAATAATTCAGGGGGGTAATAATTCTGACTTCATCTGTATAAATAAAGTAAAAACTATTAATCAATCAGCATATTAAATTGATTTCAACTTGAATGGAGTATTGATGCAAAAAAAATTGAAAATCACACATGTAGAAGTCTACAAATTTACATAGAAAATCACTATTATTACAGAACGAACAACAAAAACACACTACGTCACAACAGGAATAATACTTTATTCCTGGCACAGCCATTACTCTTCATCTCTAAAAACATGCTGTAAATCAATTCCTTCTCCATTGTCTAGCGCATTGTTAATGTTGTCTGAAAGCATTGTGGATCTTCTGCAGTGCACTCATTCAATCCCAATACATCAGAGAGTTTAAACACACCGTCTACACTTTACAGCATCACAGAGAGATGCAATACTGCACTACTGAACTAACTTAAAATCAAAGTCTAAATGGTTTATAGTTACCCGAGGCAGGCTCCAACTGAGGCACACACACATTCCTGTAGGTGTGTGAAGGTATGGATGTGATTTTCCCATAAAACTTCAGATCCACACACTGACCCGCCACAGACTGGTTCATGTGAACTTTTGTGTTGCACAGATGCTCAAGCTCATCCTCATCCTCAAAGCATAAGTGCGAGGTCTTTTTCTGGAGATGGAGAACAGAAGGATTATTTTAAAAGAGAGAAGTCTTCATGATAACATTGACGATGAGTTCTCTCCATTTCCAACCTGGTTAAGAGTGATGCTGTATGTGAACTCCTCCCTCAGGCTGTCCTGCGTATAAAATGCGAAAGGATGCTTGAAGAAAACCTCGATCACATCTTTGTGCACAATCGCATTCACAGCTGGAAAGTCCAGAGTGCCTGGAGAACAACACATGCCAATATTACTTAAAGAAAACACTCACTCACTTTCTTTCAGTGGTTACCACAGCGGAATGAACCGCCAAAAACAGAAATAAAGGAAAAATTCATTCCAACATCACAAGCAGACAGACATATTTTGTATTAAAAGCAGAAATATGTTTTTTTTTTAACAGTAGATGGCGCTTTTGGTTAGTTTTTAAACAGAAGATGGCGCTCTAGGTTTGTTTTTAACAGTAGATGGCGCTCCAAGCTAGTTTTTAGCTGCACACGGCGCTCTAGAGGCTAGTTTTTAACCACTGATGGTGCTCTATGCTAATTTTTAACCGCTGATGGTGCTCTAAGTTAGTTTTTAACAGCAGGCAGCACAGTAGACTATTCAGTGGAATTTTTCTAGGCTAGTTTCAAACAGCAGATGGCGCTCTAGGCAAGTTTTTTATAGCAATTGGCATTCTAGGCTAGTTTTTACTGCAATTGTTGCTCTAGGCTAGTTTTTAAAAGCAGGCAGCACTCTAGGCTAGTCAGTGGAATTGATATAGGCTAGTTTATTTTACAGCAGATGGCGCTCTAGGCTACGTTTTAACAGCAGATGGCGCTCTAGGCTAGTTTTTAACAGCAGATGGCGCTCTAGGCTAGTTTTTACTGCAATTGTTGCTCTAGGCTAGTTTTTAAAAGCAGGCAGCACTTTAGGCTAGTGAGTGGAATTGATATAGGCTAGTTTATTTTACAGCAGATGGCGCTCTAGGCTAGTTTTTAACAGCAAACGGTTCTTTAGGCTAGTTTTTAACAGCAGATGGCACTCTAGGCTAGTTTTTAACAGCAAATGGTGCTCTAGGCTAGTTTTTAAAAGCAGATGATGCTCTAGGCTAGTTTTTAACAGCAAACGGTGCTCTAGGTTAGTTTTTAACAGCAGATGGCGCTCTAGGCTAGTTTTTAACAGCAGATGGCGCTCTAGGCTAGTTTTTAACAGCAGATGGTGCTCTAGGCTAGTTTATAACAGCAGATGGCGCTCTAGGCTAGTTTTTAACAGCAGATGGCGCTCTAGGCTAGTTTTTAACAGCAGATGGCGCTCTAGGTTAGTTTATAACAGCAGATGGCGCTCTAGGCTAGTTTATAACAGCAGATGGTGCTCTAGGCTAGTTTATAACAGCAGATGGTGCTCTAGGCTAGATTTTAACAGCAGATGGCGCTCTAGGCTAGTTTATAACAGCAGATGGCGCTCTAGGCTAGTTTATAACAGCAAATGGCGCTCTAGGCTAGTTTTTAACAGCAGATGGCGCTCTAGGCTAGTTTTTACTGCAATTGTTGCTCTAGGCTAGTTTTTAAAAGCAGGCAGCACTTTAGGCTAGTGAGTGGAATTGATATAGGCTAGTTTATTTTACAGCAGATGGCGCTCTAGGCTAGTTTTTAACAGCAAACGGTTCTTTAGGCTAGTTTTTAACAGCAGATGGCGCTCTAGGCTAGTTTTTAACAGCAAATGGTGCTCTAGGCTAGTTTTTAAAAGCAGATGATGCTCTAGGCTAGTTTTTAACAGCAAACGGTGCTCTAGGTTAGTTTTTAACAGCAGATGGCGCTCTAGGCTAGTTTTTAACAGCAAACGGTTCTTTAGGCTAGTTTTTAACAGCAGATGGCGCTCTAGGCTAGTTTTTAACAGCAAATGGTGCTCTAGGCTAGTTTTTAAAAGCAGATGATGCTCTAGGCTAGTTTTTAACAGCAAACGGTGCTCTAGGTTAGTTTTTAACAGCAGATGGCGCTCTAGGCTAGTTTATAACAGCAGATGGCGCTCTAGGCTAGTTTTTAACAGCAGATGGTGCTCTAGGCTAGTTTATAACAGCAGATGGCGCTCTAGGCTAGTTTTTAACAGCAGATGGCGCTCTAGGCTAGTTTATAACAGCAGATGGCGCTCTAGGCTAGTTTATAACAGCAGATGGCGCTCTAGGCTAGTTTTTAACAGCAGATGGCGCTCTAGGCTAGTTTATAACAGCAGATGGCGCTCTAGGCTAGTTTATAACAGCAGATGGCGCTCTAGGCTAGTTTATAACAGCAGATGGCGCTCTAGGCTAGTTTTTAACAGCAGATTGCGCTCTAGGCTGGTTTTTAACAGCAAACGGTGCTCTAGGTTAGTTTTTAACAGCAAACGGTGCTCTAGGTTAGTTTTTAACAGCAGACGGCGCTCTCTATTATAGGAAATACTGTGAAAAATTCCTGAATCTGTTAAACATCATTTGGAAAATAATTGAAAAAAAAAAAGTTACCCTCAGAGGACTTACACTTGTGGGTTTTCCCATCATAATAATCTGTGCTGTAAGTGAATTCAACAGAAAGGCTTTCAGACGTCTCCTGTCCAACATGTGCAGTCACTGACACCACATAATGATCAATGGCTTCACTGCTGTAGCTGCTAATATCCAGGAGCGTCTGAGAGGTGTTCACCGTCTGAGGATCACTACACATGATGGAGACACAACAGAGTGATTAGGAGAAGACATGTTTCAGGAATGAAAGGTTTATGATTTACACACGTACCTTTCATAGGATTTGAGGTCTACAGTGAACGTGGGCTGCGGGACTGCACGACTGTAGTTCCAGTAAAGGACGTTCTTGAAGTTGTGACAGACAACACTGAGGTTTGTTGGAGGAGGAACTGCAGAAGAATAAATATGCTGATTAGATTCAGTTTTAGTCACTGTAATTGCCTTATTATTACACTACAGGAATAAGGTTCCTCTTTTTTCATTTTCCAGTAGAAATGTTTGCTTAATGATGCTTCATAACCCTTCTTAAATCATGACTCATTCACTTGAGGAGTCTTGTTTTCTGTTAACTGTGAACAAAAGTGAGATTTCGCTTAAAGTGATGTTACCCCCAACAAAATGCATTCCTCTCTATTTACACACACTCATGTGGATGTCCACTTTAATCAATTTATTTCCTCTGTTGAACACAAAACAAGATATTATGAAGTATGTTGGTAAAAATGAGACTTGATCACAAAAGGTCTCACTTTACAATAAGGTTTCATTAGTTCATGTATTTAGTAACATGAACTAAAAATAAACAATACCAACACATTTCTGGAGATCGCGAATTATGTAGCCAGAGTTACGTATTAGGGTTGGGCGATGTTGACTAATTTGACTAGTTGTCTAATGTGAACATCGGTGATTTCATGGTCTAGGTCCACCACCTTTTCCTTGCATCTTTTTCTCATGGAATTAGATTTAGTGATAACTTCTGCAATCTTCCTCCCTGCTGTATTCTCAGCCTTCTCTGCAAGGCCATCTGCATCTTTTTCTAGAGTTTCACACAGGGGCCTTGCTAGACATAAAGCTCTACTGGGGCACACCACCTCTCGTCAAACATCTCCAACAAACAACACGATCAAAGGTTAAAAGCAGCCAACTACAATTGAGGATTAAATGAATATTATTTTAGATGCCTGACAATAACACCATGGGGAATCCTCTTGAATGGTCATGTAATGAACATGTTTCCTCTACTATGCAAGCAAGCGAAATCCTTTCTTGCTGTCGCTGCCACTAGCACACGAAGTGAAATAATTTTTCTTTGGTCGGCAACACCGTAACAAGGCAAAGAGCGAGCCTGCATCCCTCTCACGTACATGCGCTTCCACAAGCTCGACCAAAGACGTGTCTGTGACTAGAGGATTATAACGGGGATGACTTACTTGTCGGATGAAGTAAGATTCTATTCCTTACTTCTGTATAAAAAAGGGTAAATGATTACATTGCAAGACACGTTTTTTATTCATAATCGCTGAAAATTTAATACCTACAGCAACTTTGCAGTAAATTTAAGACAATTTAAGACCTTAATTGTCCGGATTTAAATTTAAGACTTTTTAAGGACCCGCGGAAACCCTGGACACCATTTCTTTTTGCGCTACCAGCTGACTGCTTTACCCCCAAACTGTTACCAGTTTGCGCAGTAGCTCGCCATGTATGTTGGCAGACTTGAGAGGCAGAGAGGAGTTGACCACAACCACAGGGTTCAAGTCTGAGGAAGAACAGTTCCAGAAAGCAGGTAAGAAGAAAACAAAAGGCAAAAAATAAAATAAACAAGTAAATACAGGGTGAGAATGTGGTAAAATCTGAAAACGTGTTAAAAATCAGGCGAGGGCTTTTCTTTTTCAGGATTGCTTTTGAAACCACTACACCTTTCCTTGCCTTAATCTTAAATCATGACCATTTGTTCCCACAGTAAACAAGACTCTTGTTAAGTAAATGTGGTAATTTAAGAATCTGTACTAGAAAATAAGAAATAGAGGAAGAACATGATTTTTTTTTTTGCTGTCACAAAACTCATGACAAAACTAATTCTCTCCAAAATTTCATAAGAGCCACTTTTTCATTATTATTGCTGTTATTTTTTATGCTTTTCTATTTAAACCTTTAAAGATAACAGTGAATTTCTTTACAAGCTATTGAAAAACAAAGGCTTTTATTTAAAATTAATGTATTTTTATAGACTCACAGAATTAGCAAGTTAATTGAGAATAATGGGGTCAGTGTGTGCACAGGAAGTAGCTGCATGTGCTTGAAAGGAAGTGCAAGTCTTACGCAATAAGACTTGAAACACAATCGAGACATCCAACCGAACACGTGAACTGTTTCTGCATTCATTATAACTGTTAATATTATTATAATCTTTGACCCACATATACTATTTTAATATGAATAAAAATGTCACATTGTAAAAAAAAATTATTACAAATTGAATTAAATTAAAAAAAAAAATAGCATAACTATTTTTGAAAATAACGATTTAAATAGTTTTTTTAAATAATAAATTAAAAATTGAATTAAAATAAATTAAATAATAAAATAAAAAGCATAATTATTAATGAAAATAAAGTTAATAAATTTAAAACACATTTATTAAAATAAATTTTAAAAGCAATCATTTTTTAAAATCTTTAAAAAAATTAATTAAAAAGAAAAAGAGCTTAATTATTAATGAAAATAAAGTTTTAAATAGTTTTTAATAATAAATAAATACAAATAAATAAGTAAAAAAGCATAATTATCAATGAAAATAAATCAAAGAAAAAAGCATAATTTATAATAAAAATAAAGATTTAAATTGTTTTTAATAATAAGTAAAAAAATTTATTAAATTAAAAATGAACAAATAAATAAAAAAGCATAATTATTTCTGAAAATAAAGCGTTAAATAGTTTTTAAATAATACAATAAAAATCCATTAAAAAGCCAAATAAGCATATAAATATTAAAATAAATCAAAATAAATTTTTATAAAATGAATTAAATTAAAAATAAAAAAGCATAATTATTAATGAGAATTATTCTAAAAAGCTGAACTTAAAAAGAAAAAAAGCGTAATTATTAATGAAAATAAAGCTTTAAATAGTTTTTTTAAATAATAAATAAAAACATTCATTAAATAAAAAAAATAAAAATAAAAAAAGCATAATTATTAATGAAAATAAAGCTTTAAATAGTTTTTTAATAATAAATAAAAACATTAATTAAATTAAAAAATAAAAAATAAAAAAGCATAATTATTAATGAAAATATAGCTTTAAATTGTTTTTTTAATAATAAATATAAACATTAATTAAATAAAATATAAATAAATAAAAAAGCATAATTATTAATGAAAATATAGCTTTAAATTGTTTTTTAATAATGAATAAAAACATTAATTAAATAAAAAATATAAATAAAAAATTAAAAAGATTTAAAGCAAATTAAAAGATTTAAGCAAATTAAAAATATGCATAATTATTAAAGAAAATAAATCTTTAAAAAATTAATGAATTAATGAATTTTTAATTTAAAATAAAAAATCATAATAACTATTAAAAATGACCTTAAAAAAAATTGACACTTGTAAACTTGAGACTTGAGAACAGAAAGCAGAAGCTTTTGCAGATTACAGGAAGTTTACAGCTCCTAACACACACTACTGATGAAGTTTAGTTTTGATTTGATGCAATTCCAAAGCAATACACATACAGCTGAAGACAAAATTGTTTTGAAAATGTCATTCTTTCAAACACATTTTTAACACAATAGTTTTAATAACTAATTTCTAATCATTAAATTCTTTTGTTGTTCCATAATACTTTACTAGTTATTTTGCAAGATACTAGTATTCCGCTTAAAGTGACATTTAAAGACTTAACTAGGATATGTAAGGCCTAAACCAGAATAGTGGTTTGGTCTGTATCAAAAAAATGATTCCTAAGGGTTAATAATATTGACGCAGTTTAAAAAATCATTAAATAAATAAAATGAATAAATAAATAAATATCTTCTAATTCTAATTCCAGTTAAACTAAAATAAATAAGACTTTCACCAGCACAAAAACACAATATAAATGTTTGTTTTTATTATTCTTTTGGCTAATCATCAGAGTGTTTGTCTTACCATTGTTGTGGGGAATTTATAAATGCAACAATTAATTGCATATGACAGAAATCATCCTGCAAGCTGTGTTTAAAGCCATTGTTTTGGTCTATATTAAGCGTGACGGTGGCGCTGCTGTCGAACACTGCTTAAGTTCACACTGATTTCCATTTGTAACCACGTGTGATGAGTGACATTTTCTCACCCGCTCAGATCACAACTGCTGCGGTTTTACTGTGACACAAGTGTGAAAATTAAACCATACACACATGTACTGTACTTCGACAACAATCACCAGCCCAAATATTTTCATTTCGACTATGAGAACGAAGAGGCAAACAAGAATTGAGAAAGAAAAACAAAAGGTGAACAACAACTGGAGGGAAGTGAAGCCTCCATTAAAGCTTAAAGGAACAGCACACCCAAAGCTGAAAATCCTGTCATTACTTAGTATTAATTACTCGTTTGTAAAAGAAAATATTCTGCTTCTGTTTTGATGCACACATAAGCAGTCTTTGTGTTCTTCATCAAAGCAATAATCAAATACATTTTTGATTACAAAAGTAAATAAAAACTTTATTTATTTGCATAAAATGTGCAAAATATGAGGCAACTATCCCATTATGTAAATATAATATAAATATGCTAACCATAATATTATATTAAATAATAATATCAGTGTCCTATTGTTATACTCATTTTATTTTATCCAAAGCTATTTTTATTAACTTTACTAACCCATTAAAACCATTACAACTAACAATAATAATATTAAATAATAATAATAATAATAATAATAATAGAGGGAAGAGAAGCTTCCATTAAAGGAACAATACAACCAAAACTGAAAATCCTGCATTGCTTAGTATTAATTACTTGTTTGTGAACAACATAAAAGAAGATATTTTGTAAAATGTTGCTCTGTTTCTGTCTTGATGCACATATATAAGCAGTCTGTGTGTTCTTCATCTATTTAAATCATCAACCAACTAAATGTTTGATTATAAAAATCAATAAAAATGTCATTTATTTGCATAAATTGCTTAAAATGTGCATAAATTGTTTGAGGGAATCATACCATTACTTAAATATTATAAATATACTAACCATATTATCATATTAAATATTATACTCACTTTATTTTATTCAAAGCATTTTTATGAACTTTACCAATTCATTTAAACCATTACCAATAATAATAATAATAATAATAATAATAATAATAATAATAATAATAATAATAATAATGGGGTGAAGTGAAGCTTCCATTAAAAGAACAGTACACCTAAAAATGAAAATTCAGAATTTTGCATTATTTACTTGTTTGTGGTCAACACAAAAGAAGATATTTTGAAAAATGTTGGAAACCTGTAACCATTGGCTTCTACTTTTATATAAGTCAATGGTTTTCAGTATACTGTATCTTCTTTTGTGTTCAACAGAACAAAAGAAAAGTCAAACTGGTAAAAACAAGTAAAATGTGAGCAAATAATGACAATTTTAATTTTTTTGGTGATTTATGAAATACAACAGGTGGACATGTGAAAAACAACAACAACAGGAGGAAAGTGAAGAGATTCCATTAAAGAGATAATACACCCAAAAATAAAAATAAAAAATCTGTCATTATTTACTCACCTTTTAATTGTTTCAAACAGTTTGAGTTTTATTATTCTGTTGAACACAAAAGAAGATATTTTGAAGAATGCTGGAAACCTGTAACCACTGACCTCCATAGTCTAGAAGTCAATGGTTTTCAATTTATATTCTTTGGTGTTCAACAGAACAAAACAGGTAAAAGATGAGTAAATAATTTTCATTTGTGATCTATGAAATACAACAGGTGGACTTGTGAAAAAAAAAACTCCAACAACAACAACTGGAGTAAAGTGAAGCTTCTATTAAAGAGATCCAAAAATTAATTCTGTCATTGTTTACTGACCTTTTACTTGTTTCAAACAGTTTGAGTTTTATTATTTTATTGAACACAAAAGAAGATATTTTGATGAATGTTGGAAACCTGTAACCACCAACTTCCATATTATATAAGTCAATGGTTTTCAATTGATCTTCTTTTATCTTCAACAGAACAAAAAAAGTAAAAGGTGAATAAATAATGAATATTTTCATTTTGGGGTGAACTATCCCTTTAAGTCTGAATACTAAAACAAAAGTAAAATTCAAAATCCTGTTCAAACTGAAACAAATATAGATACCGATCAGTAGAAATATAAAAACCATTGTGGGAAACCTGAAGTATATTTGCAGTAACTCATGTGATATCTTGCCAGCAGCGAGATAAATCCACACCTGCATGTACTTGCATGTGTCACATTTTGTACATTTAATAGATCCAATTACATTTATTAAACGCCCTTTAATGATGCTCAAAGCATCATATATAACGGCCTTTTGATGTTTCATTATAGTTAATGATTGATCTTTTTATCTGTATATATTTATTATTATTATTATTATTAATCTTTTTATTGTTGGAAAGTGTGTTTACAGTCACGTATAGTTATTTTCTTCTCCAAACCACTGTAACTTCAGCTTGAACTGATGGACATAGGCCTGTCACAATATCTATTTTTGTTGTACGATATATTGCACCAAAATATATTGCAATAAACGATATTATTTTCATTTTAAGACTATTATCTGAAACTCTGCATTATTATATAATGCCAAAATGACAATATAATATCTTCACAATGCAAGTACACTCTTCCAAAGAACACATCATATTTTATTCTTGAGAATATTTCATTTAATTATAGTCATTTTAATAATGAGGCATTGCATTAGAGTCAGAATTTGAAAAAGCATATCCTAAATACATGTTAACAAAAAAGTGCAAGGTAAAAAGTAACAGAGGCTGTGATATCAGACCTATTCTATACTACTATAGTAATTTATAGTAAATACTAGAGTGTTTAAACCATACTATCACCTTCAATAGAGATAGAGAAGTTACACAGTCAGCTTAAATGTTGCTAGAGTTGGTTTTTATGCATATTATATATATTGCATCAGCAAAAATGATTGAGGTCATGTCCATGTGTTGTGCCATAAGTCCATATATTGTGACAGGCCTAGATGGACAGTTTTAATGCTGTTCAATAAGAGTTGTGGGGTTTGTTAAATGTTCTTGAAAATTAGTAAAACCAACAGATCACCTTATATTCGCATACACAAAATACAGAGACTTTATCATCTCCTGTAGACTAGAAAGCCTCTGATTATTCATTACCATGAATGGCTCTAAATAACGTAAATCACAATCATGTAAAAATCATGTAAATCACAAATGCATTCCCTTACAGTCTACAGAACATGTCCATATTGCTTATAAACGTCAAAAATAATACACAATTGCTTTATTTCTGTCTTAGATGTACACAAATCAATAGGAACTCTTTGCATTCTTCGTGTATTTAAAGCACTAACCAAATACATTGAAAAAGAAAATAAAAATAAATGTATTTATATATTTAAAATATGTGAATTTATTGCAAAAATGAATAACTTGTGTGCATAAACTGTTCTTTGAGGCAACCATCCAATTAATTATGTAAATATATTACAAATATACTATGCATATTATTATATTAATCACTGATATACTATTGTCCTACTATTATATTAATTTTATTTTATCCAAATCAATTTTTATGAACTTTACTAATCCATTTTTACTAACTAGTTTGAATAATAAATAAATAAATAAATAAATAATACATGTGAATGTACATTTTTAATAAAGTTTTATGAGGTAACCATTACCTACCAATAAATAATATATTTATTAATTCTTTATCTATTTAAAGCATTAACCAAATACATTGGATAATGGTTTAAAATAAATAAAACAAACAAAATGTTAAATAAAATACATTTATTTATCCTTAAAATAATTGCATTTATTATAAACATAAATGATAACTTGTGTGCATAAATACTTTTTTGAGGCAATCGTCACATTAATTATATAAATATACTAATCATACTATTATATTAAATACTAATATTGTTGTCCTAATATTATACTCATTCTGTTTTATCCAAAGCAATGGTCACACTTTATTTTGATGGTCAGTTTGTTGAATTTAAGTTACATTGCATCTACATGTCAACTAATTCTCATTAGACTATAAGTAGGTTCGGGTTAGGGTAAGTGTAAGTTGACATGTACTTGCAAAGTTTCTTATAGTCAGTGAAATGTCAATTGGAGAAGCAAAATCAGATATTAAGCAGACAGTCTACTAATACTCAAATAGACCATCAAAATAAAGTGTTACCAAAGCAATTTTTATGAACTTAATGAACTCATTTCAAACAATTAACCAATTTGAATAATAAATAAATACATGCGTGCATACATTTTTATGAGGTAACCATCCCATTAGGCATCTAAAAATACTAATATATGTAATAATTCAATAACTTGACATTTAAAGCATCTGTTTGTCCTGCCAGACACTGATCTCAGCTCATAGATTGCATTATTCTTCATCTGATGGATCGTACAGCACAGCAGATCAATTCACTGCATTATTTATTGCACAAGATGATTCCGAATAGACAGTCAGCATGATCATTACTGTGATACTGTGCAGTGTTCATGCTGTTGCATTTGCTGATTTGATCTTTATAATATAGTTAGTTCCTATTGAAAGCTTTTGAATAGTATGCACTACGCAGACAAGACTTCATCATGCAGCAGTCTCGACGTACAATGGCTATCATGTATTTATACCCTATTATTTTAGTGTTTTAGGTAACACTTTAATTTAAGTACCAATTCTCACTATTAACTTGTGGTCTATTATCTGTCTATTATTAAAATATGAACTGTTTATTAATACTTATATAGGCGACAGCTCAGTGGCTAGCACGTGCGCCTCACAGCAAGATGGATGCTGGTTCGAGTTCCATCTGGGCCAGTTGGCATTTCTGTGTAGAGTTTGCATGTTCTCCCCGTGTTGGGTTTCCTCCGGGTGCTCCGGTTTCCCCCACAGTCCAAACACATGCGCTATAGGTGAAATGGATGAACTAAATTGGCCGTACTGTATGAGTGTGTGTGAATTCGAGTGTGTATTGATGTTTCCCAGCTGGAAGGGCATCCGCTGCGTAAAACATATGCTGGAATAGTTGGCGGTTCATTCCGCTGTGGCGACCCCTGATAAACAAAGGGACTAAGCTGAAGGAAAATGAATGAATAGTACTTATATAAAGCACATGTTCTGATGCAATCTTATTATACATCCCTAAAACCTAAACCCAACTACTACTAACTAGTAATTACCAGCAAGTTATGAGTTTATACAAATAGTGCAAGGCAAAAGTTTTAGTTTATCATTTATAAATAGCGAAAATTGTATATTAAACAAAGTGTGACGTCAAAAAACCATGCTATTAATGACTAGCGTTATATATAGTAACACAACAGCAAATCAGGTCATTATTGGGTAATATTTGGCTGACGGTTTTCTCACTGTAAATGCAAACCCTTTGTTGTAGCTTACTATTTAATAGCCTACTATTAAAATAGTCCTCTTTGTACTTGTTTTAAGAAAAAAGCTAACTTTTTGTTATACTACACACAAATAAATCCCACTGAACGGCGGGTCTCTTATGCTAACGTTACATTGAAGAAAACAACGAAGCTAATGGGCTTCACATATTAGCACACAGGCCTGAAATACATTTAACAACAAGCTTGACTATTATTACAATCATAAACGCGTTGTTTAACACAATTTACACTCAAATCAGATTAAAATAACAGGTAAATGTTATTATACAGAGATAACTGAGGTACTACTGAAACATGGAAAAACGGCATTTTTCCAGCACATTTCCAGGACCACATGCCTGTTATATGAAATTACTTACACAACTAACTGAATCACAACCAAACAAAGATTATTTACATCAAGATACCACAAAAACAAATACAGTAAAACGCCGTTAGCGAGCATACCGCTTCAGCAATACGTCACTCACCAACACCGAAGACACATTGGCAGAGTATGCCGTAAAGTAATCCCAACTGGATCACAAAACCAGGATCTCTGGACATTTTGATGAACGGGTTTTCCAGAACTTCTCAGGCCGATTTCAGACGTGTGTCCGCGAGCAGAGCCGGATTTCCTGAATCTGAAGCGTGTGTTTGTGCTCCTTTTGCCTTTTCTTCTCTCCTCTGGAACCACACTGGGTTGCCAGATATTCCCGTATGACTCTGTAATAGCTAACGAGTGGCGCTTATATAATACACAGCAGGGCTTTCTGTTTTATTTTGATTTCTATTGTTTTATTGTGTCATATATCAGGCCTGTAGCCAGTCTATTAAAAGAATTGGTTCTTTTTCCCCAAAACGTGGACCTGTCTGCAGTTATTCGAGGTTCAAATACTGCATTTTAGTGACATTTTAAACGCTAATTTATGCTGGATGCGTTTGTCAGATGGTTATCATTACTACAGTTTTTGATGCAACAAACATACCTCCTACATTTTTGTCAAAGTGCTTATCATACTAATTTTTGTTTGCAAAAAAAATGTTTATAAATGTGCATGTAAACTCTAAGTTATTACAGTTTTATATAGAATGTAATGACATTAGAATTTTAGAAATATAAAAAATATTTATTTTTAAATGCTAATTTATTATAATCCATCATAAAAAAACAACAAACAAACAAACAAATTTTTTTTTAATCTGTTAAAACTTGTTTTAAATAAAAACTATAGCCTATAGGTAAATAACAAACTGGCCAGCTCATTTTTCTCCATTTTCTCATTTGTCCATTTAAATAATAAAAGCCTTCTATTATTGATTATTTTATTGGTTATTCTTCTTAAAGCCTTCTTCTATCGGTTATATTCACAATTTATGATGGCATACAGTCAAAAATGGGACAAATGAGCTTATATAGGGGCCAAATTCTGGACTTTGTCAGAAGGAGGGTGGGTCTTTCAAATATACAGACCTGTATATATATATTATTTTTTCCCCCCAATTTCTGTTTAACGGAGAGCAGATTTTTTCAACACATTTCTAAACATAATAGTTTAATAACTCATCTCTAATAACTGATTTATTTTCTCTTTGTCATGATGACAGTAAATAATATTTGACTAGATATTCTTCAAGACACTTCTATACAGCTTAAAGTGACATTTAAAGGCTTAACTAGGTTAATTAGGGTAAAGTTAGGGTAATTAGGCAAGTTATTGTAGAATGATGGGCTAATAATATTGACCTTAAAATGGTTTAAAAAATAAATAAAAACTGCTTTTATTCTTGCTGAAATAAAACAAGTAAGACTTTCTCCAGAAGAAAAAATATTATCAGACATACTGTGAAAATTTCCTTGCTCTGTTAAACATCATTTGGGAAATAATTAAAAAAGAAAAAAATTTAAAGGGGGGCGAATAATTCTGACTTCACCTGTATATATATATATATATACTCATCAGCAATCAACTATAAGTAGTCACACTACAAATAAAGAAGGAAATAAGGAAATGTTTTCTTGGTTGATATCCTGTCACAGATAAACTCGTTTTTCATTTAGAATATTATTTAATACATATTTTCAGCTTCTCAGACACACAAAGAGCGTTTATAGAATTATCTAAATGTTAGTCCGTTTCATTCTGGATATTTGAGATGTTTTACAAAAGACATTACTATAAAACCGTCTACTTTTCCTGTGGTGACTTGCATTGTTTACATTGGCGTTCACAGAACTCGCCATTGTCTATAACTGGGAAAGCCAGCCAGCAAGGTTATTTTGTCAAACGAAAACTTAATCTATTAGGTTTAACAGTTTAGTCTAAAGACTAAAACAATAGGTCACAGAACATTAACTAATATATATATATATATATATATATATATATATATATATATATATATATATATATATATATATATATATATATATATATATATATATATATATATACAGTTGAAGTCAGAATTATTAGCCCCCCTGTTTATTTTTTCCCCAATTTCTGCTTAATGGAGAGCAGATTTCTTCAACACATTTCTAATCATAATAGTTTTAATAACTCATCTCTAATAACTGATTTGTTTTATCTTTGTCATGATGACAGTAAATAATATTTGACTAGATATTCTTCAAGACACTTCTATACAGCTTAAAGTGACATTTAAAGGCTTAACTAGGTTATTTAGGTTTACTAGGCAGGTTAGGGGAATTAGGCAAGTTATTGTATAATGATGGTTTGTTTTGTAGACTATCGAGAAATTTATAGCCGGCTAATAATAAGGGGCTAATAATATTGACCTTAAAATGGTGTTTAAAAAATTAAAAACTGCTTTTATTCTAGCCGAAATAAAACAAATAAGACTTTCTCCAGAAGAAAAAATATTATCAGACATACTGTGAAAATTTCCTTGCTCTGTTAAACACCATTTGGGAAATATTTAAAAAAAAGAAAAAAAAATTCAAAGGGGGTTCAATAATTCTGATTGCAACTGTATACTGTATATATATATATATTTTTTTTTATCACAATAAATAGTATAGCTATATAAGCTTTTCTACATCACTCATTCTTTCATATATCATTTGAATATTTGATATAACTAAATATTAGCATAACAAATGTATTATTATCAATAATAAAAATCAGTTCTTTAATGGTAGCTTATTCTTATAAAGTTTGCATAATTACGATTATTTCATATTTAATCTTAAAATTATTAATGAAACATAATATAAATGGACAATCAGATAAAATTAATAAACACAATAAACGCTTCAGGAACGACAGACGAGTAAATTATGATTTCATACATCAATACATTATTTTATTAATCACAAGTAAATTTCTTTATTTGATTGTTATTATATATTTGTGGTATATATAAATAGACCCACTCATGGAGCTGTGAAACACGTGCTTGTTTCGTTTATGTTGTGTGATCTGGCAACACACAATTCGATAAAAGATAAGGTGCTTTCCTCTTTGTTGATAAACTACAAAAGCGCATCATCCCACAAATGTATATCTGTCAATCATGTACACAGCAGCTTACCTGAATCTTATATAGACCTGTTAGATATTCTGTGTGAAAGAGCGTCTTCTATATTTTAGTGTGTTTCTCTGCTTGTGGGAGAAGTTGCTTGTTATGAGCTGTTTCATTATATGTCTTTCTATTATATTATAATGCATTAATTTTAACAGTAAAATACTGGCAACACCTGCTACCATTTTCTTTACTGTAAATTGTACGGATTTATTAACAATTTAAAATAATTAAATATGGAGGGTTACAGTGTTTCTTATTGTTTGTACCGTATTTTAACACTAAAGTACTGGCAACCCCAGCTGATGTTTTTTTATTTTTTTACTGTAAATTGTATGGATTTATTAACACTATAAATTAATGAAATACTGTAGTTTACCATAAAAATATGTTATGGTGTGTACCGTACTTTAACTGTAAAATACTGGCAACTCTAGCTGCCATTTTTTACACTAAATTTTCCAGGTAAAATTAACACTTAATAAAATACTGTAGCTTACCGTAAAAAGATTTTGTTGTTTGTACCGTATTTTAATGGTAAAAAACTGGCAACTCCAGCTGTATTTATTTTAAATCATACATTTTACAGATTTATTAACAGTCTAAATAAACAAAGTGGTAATTTACCATAAAAAGTATGGTTTGTACTGTATTTTAACAGTAAAAAAACTGGCAACCCTAGCTGTCCCCCCCCCCCCCCCCCCCATACATTTTACGGGTTTATTAATACTATAAATTAATGAATTACAGTAGTTTGCCATAAAAAAGGGAAATTTATTTTACAATTTGTAAATTTTTTTAATGGTAAAACCCCTTCTGTCATTTTTTACCATAAATTTGACATATTTATTAACACTGTAACTTAATGAAATATGGTAGTTTACCATAATTATTTTAATAGTTTGCACTGTAACAGTAACAGCAAAAACACAGCTGCCTTTTTACCCTAAGTTTTACAGAATTATCAAAACTATAACATAATATAATACAGTAGTTTACTGTAGAAAAACATTTTATGGTTTGTAAAATGTTCATTTCTTACAGTAAAATACTGGCAACAGCAGCTGGTGTTTTTTTACAGTAAATTTTACATATTTATTAACACTATAAATGATTAAATATGGTAGTTTTCCATAAAAATGAGAAATTTCTTTTACAATTTCTACCTTATTTTTAATGGTAATGTACACTATAAATTAATGAAATACAGTATTTTGCCGTAAAAAAATTTAAATTTCCATCAATTTTTGGTAATGGTAAATTACTGGCAACCCCAGCTGCCATTATTTACTGCAAGTTTTACAATATTTATTAACTCTATAAATTAATTAAATACAGTACTTTACTGTAAAAAAAAATATGGTTTGTATCGTATTTCAACAGTAAAATACTGACAACCCCAGCTGTCGTTTTTTTACCATAAATTTTACGGATTTATTAACGCTATAAATAATTAAATACAGTACTTTACAGTAAAAAATATATGGTTTGTATCATATTTCAACAGTAAAATACTGGTAATCCCAACTGTGTTTTTACCGTAAATCTTACGGGTTTATTTACATTATAAATTAATGAAAATACAGTAGTTTATTGTGAAAATGTGAAAATTCTTTTACCGTTTGTACCTTATTTATAACAATAAATTACTGGCAACCCCAGCTGTCGTTTTTTTACCATAAATTTTACGGATTTATTAACTCTTTAAATTAATTAAATACAGTACTTTACTGTAAAAAATATATGGTTTGTATCATATTTTAACAGTAAAATACTGGTAATCCCAGCTGTAGTTTTTTTTTTACTGTAAGTTTTACAGATTTATTAACTCTATAATTTAATTAAATACAGTACTTTACTGTAAAAAATATATGGTTTGTATCATATTTCAACAGTAAAATACTGGTAATCCCAGCTGTCGTTTTTTTACCATAAATTTTACGGATTTATTAACTCTACAAATAATTAAATACTGTACTTTACTGTAAAAGATATATGGTTTGTATCATATTTTAATAGTAAATTACTGGCAACCCCAGCTGTCGTTTTTTTACCATAAATTTTACGGATTTATTAACGCTATAAATAATTAAATACAGCACTTTACAGTAAAAAATATATGGTTTGAATCATATTTCAACAGTAAAATACTGGTAACCCTAACTGTGTTTTTACCGTAAATCTTACGGGTTTATTTACATTATAAATTAATGAAAATACAGTAGTTTATTGTGAAAATGTGAAAATTCTTTTACCGTTTGTACCTTATTTATAACAATAAATTACTGGCAACCCCAGCTGTCGTTTTTTTACCATAAATGTTACAGATTTATTAACTCTTTAAATTAATTAAATACAGTACTTTACTGTAAAAAATATATGGTTTGTATCATATTTCAACAGTAAAATACTGGTAATCCCAGCTGTCATTTTTTTACCATAAATTTTACGGATTTATTAACTCTATAAATAATTAAATACTGTACTTTACTGTAAAAGATATATGGTTTGTATCATATTTTAATAGTAAATTACTGGCAACCCCAGCTGTCGTTTTTTTTACCATAAATTTTACGGATTTATTAACGCTATAAATAATTAAATACAGCACTTTACCGTAAAAAATATATGGTTTGTATCATATTTCAACAGTAAAATACTGGTAATCCCAGCTGTGTTTTTACCATAAATCTTACGGGTTTATTCACACTATAAATTAAAAAAAATACAGTAGTTTCTTGTGAAAATGTGAAAATTCTTTTACTGTTTGTACCTTATTTATAACAGTAAATTACTGACAACCCCAGATGTCGTTTTTTTTTTCTTTCCATAAATTATATGGATTTATTAAATCTATAAATTAATTAAATACAGTACTTTACTGTAAAAAACATATCGTTTGTATCATATTTTAACAGTAAAATACTGGTAACCCCAGTTGCAATTTTTTCCCCCGAAATTTTACGAATTTATTAACATTATAATTTTAATGAAATACGGTAGTTTACTATACAAAATTAAAGTTTGAACCATATTTTAACTTTGTTAATTGTATTCAGCAGCTGTTTTTTACTGTAAATTTTACAGAATTGTTTTACAGCGTATATAAATCTGGCATTTGAATAATTCTGCCATTGTTGTACATATACTCACATACTGCAGGAAAAGAGTCATTTATATTTTCAATTTCTTCTCCAAATTCACAAAATGTGCAGAACATTCAGTTTCAGAAAACAACATCCGTGCCACGTTGACCACAAAACTGCTCGACTACTGTTATTTCAGCTCAGGCTTGTGTTTAACCACATCTGATTTACAAGCTAAGCAGATTTAAACAGGAACTTATATATATGTTATATACCATATAATATATTATATTCATTCATTCATTCATTCATTTTCTTTTCAGCTTAGCCCCTTTAATAATCTGGGGTCGCCACAACGGAATGAACCGCCAACTTATCCAGCACACGTTTTACGCTCTTCCAGCTGCAACCCATCACTGGGAAACATCCATACACACTCATTCACACTCATACACTTAAACACTACGGACTGTGGGGGAAACAGGAGCACCCGGAGAAAACCCACGCAAACGCGGGGAGAACACGAGGGGGACCACCTGCTGGTCAAAACTGTAAATGCAACAAACACTCATCAAAACATGCATTACAACTGGCCTTTTCAAACATATCTCGAAGTTTAAATTAAAAGTATAACCTATAAATACACTCAATCATGTAATATCATTAAATATTAAATGTCTGTATATGTTCAATTTCTAAAAGCTTAGGGCTATTATTTGTTGGGATCTGCTTGAAGAGACTATTAACTAAAATTATTCCTTTTCATTTCACATATTACACGAAGATCATATAATCTGCTCTCTTGAGGATTAACGGCTCATTTAAAGCATTAAACTCCAAAGTGGGAGATGATTCATTGTTATGATTCATAGTTCATTGTAATTGAGAGTTTGAAGATATATAGGCGAGCTGCTCTGTCAAAACACAATTCAAGATTTTAGACTCGCATAAAGCAATTAGATCATGAAACCCTTTTAATTACGCTTTTATATTCAATTAAATTTAGTATTTCTTTATAAAGCACATTTAAAAACAAGCAAAGTTGACCAAAGTGCTAAAGACAGAGAAGAGAATAAGAAAAGAAAATGTAAAAAGAAAACAATTAGTAAAAGCATTAAAAGTATTAAAGAGTATTAAAAGCATTCATGCATTCATTCATTTTAAATTGTTTGCTTTGAAATGCATTGTCTTTGCATTGCATTGTTAAATATATTTTCTAATATTATCATCAAAATGATTCAGTTTTGTTCTTCATTCTAAATCATTTGACCTTGCTCCATTTGAATGATAATAATAACAACTTAATAATTGTTAAGATTGGGGGTATATTTTACATTTACATTCAGAAAAAGCATGTTAAATCACAGTAATGCTGAACCATTCCAATAGAGACGCAATAAAAAGAAAAATATTCTTACTGTGATATTATTTCCCCCACATTATAACAGCGGAAACACACTTTTTCACAGTTTTTCCTGTCATATTTCAATTTTAGTATTTAGTCTTTTTTTTTTTTTTAGCATATTTTCTTTTAGTTTGACTGGAATAAAAATAAGTAAATTAATAAATAAATAAAATATAATTTTAAAATTATAAAAAAATATCTAATTATAGAATAAATCGAAATTATTAAATAAAATGTAATTAAAAAGTCTAAACATCTATAATTATAAAATAAAAAATATAAATAAAAATATATAATTATACAATTATAAAAAAATAGAACAAATTTAGAAATATAAATAAATTAAAATGATAAAATTATCAAAATATATAATTATAAAATAAATGTAAAAATAAAATGTAAAAATAAAATTAAAGGTAATTATGAAATTATAAAAATACACAACTCTAAAATAAAAAAAACATAAATAAATAAATATTATATAATTATAAAACTATTTAAAAACTAAAATAAATTTAAACAGAATAAAATAAATAAATGAAATATAATTATAAAATAACAAAAACATATAAAATAAAAATTAAATTAAATTAAATTAAATATAATTTTTCATTCATTCATTTATTTTCTTTTTGGCTTAGTCCCTTTATTAATCTGGGGTCGCCACAGCGGAATGAACTGCCAACTTATCCAGCATATGTTTTACACAGCGGATGCGCTTCCAGCTGCAACCCATCTCTGGGAAACATCCATACACACTCATTCACACACATACACTACTGACAATTTAGCTTACCCAATTCACCTGTACTGCATGTCTTTGGACTGTGGGGGAAACCGGAGCACCCGGAGGAAACTCACGCAAACGCAGGGAGAACATGCAAACTCCACACAGAAATGCCAACTGACCCAGCCGAGGCTCGCACCAGCGAACTTCTTGCTGTGAGGCAACAGCACTGCTTACTGAGCCACTGCGTCGCCAGTAAAAAAAAAAAAAATATATATATATATATATATATATTTATATATATATATAATAAAATATAATTATAAAATTATGAAAATATAACTAATTATAAAATCAAGTAAATAAATGAAATATTATAAAACAACGAAAAATTTTAAACTAAAATGAAAAATTTAAAATTAAAAAATTATAAAATTATAAAAAATATATATAATTATAAAATAAAATAAATAAATGAAATATTATAAAATAACAAAATGTAATTTAAAAAAATAAATAAATGAGTTAATAAATAAAATAAAGTATAATTATAAAATTGTTAAATATATATAATTATAAAATAAATACAAATAAAATAATATAATATAAATAAATAAAAATATATATACGCGCTGTTTTATATATAAACCACTGTGGACAATATAAAGAAATTATTTTTTAAATTGTCTACAAAACAAGAAAATGTTGTCCAATGACTTGCCTAATTACCCTAGTTAAGCCTTTAAATGTCACTTTAAGCTGAATACTATCTTGAAGAATATCTAGTCTAATATTATTTACTGTCATCATGGCAAAGAGAAAAGAAATCAATTATTAGAGATGAGTTATTAACACTATTATGATTAATAATGTGTTGAAAAAATCATCCCTCCATTAAACACCACTTGGGAAATAATTGACAAGGTTTACAAATTGCATCTTCATCTGTATCTTTCAAAACCCAGCTATTACACTCCAACAACCTCATCCTTCCCGTTGTTATTTAGTTTTTCTGTTCCAGCACTTCCAGGAAACCTCGCATGCATCTGCGGTCCAAGCATGCAGTCATGCACTTACATCACTTTTATTTTTTATTGTCTGTCTCGAGTCGTTCCCATATTATGGAGTCAGAGAAATCTCAAAAGAAATTCACGCAAAAGACACGATGTACACATGCGTAGCCAAATTCACGTGCATAAAACTAAATTCACGTGCGTAAAATATTTACACATATTCACAAAAACAATTCACGTGCTCAAAATAAAAATACATATTCATAAAATACGTTTCACAAATGCAAAACCACATTTGCAAGTGTATAAGAGTGTACAAAAACTTTTGAATGTTTAAAACTTGTGAGTTCATCCTGAATGAGAATGTGCAAATCCTCTTTCACGTACGACTCCCCCTGGATACGTGTGTGTGTATTTTTGAGACTGTCCTGCCAGAAGCAAGCAACTCGTAACCTTTCAGCCAATCAGATGAGACCTGTATTCAATATCACCTACTCTGCGCTCCTTTTGCGCAGACGGTTTCTTTTCAGCACGGCGAACGGAGAAAAAGATGCACAGGCTTCAGAGTCATATTAGAAAAATCATAAAAAAGTACAATCAAATTGTTTTCTGCCAACTCTACCAGAATATTGTTCTACATGTCCTACTGTGCTCACTTTTCATATCATATACTGTTTTTATATTTTAATTATAGCACGCCAAAATCATGGAAAATACAGTGTTTTTTTTACTATACGGTCATATTAGAACAATAATCTGATGGAGTTGGCAGAAAACAATTTGATTTTATTTTTTTATGATTTTTCTAATATGACTCTTCAGTAAAAAACACTGTGTTTTTCATGATTTTAGCGTGCTATTCAAATATAAAACAGTAATATGATATGAAAAGTAAGCACAGTGGTAACATAACAATTGTACAACAACATTTTAAAAAAATATTTAGCAACATTCCACATGAAAAAGGGAAAATATTTACCGAAAAACACAAATAAACCAATAAAACAATCATAATAGTACAGTAAACACCTAAATAGTAGGTTGTAAATATGAAAACTAATGTGAATAGTTATGACAGCCAGGTAATGACTTTTAAATGCTATTAATTTTGTTGTTAAAGTCGCAAATAAAACACAATTACAGCAAAACAAAGGAAAAATAGCATAGCCTACATGCAAAGTCATGATTTTTATATATCCAAACATGAATAAAAGTGACCATTTATGACTATCTCTCATTTGAATTCATACGCGAATAAAAGTGAAACAAGATTAAAACTGCAGCGCATTAAACACACGCGTCTTTAATCTACCGCGCAACACCGAGTAGACGCGCACTGCAATTTGAAGCACAGATAGCGTGACCCTCTCTCTCTCTCAGAAACGCAGATGGCGTGACCACAGTTAAAAACACCTTCTAACTGAATTTATTAAAACTGACGCGACTCTCCTCAGCTCTTCTCTTCGGTGATGCGGCTGTAGGTTGGAGGGCAGGTTATCAGAGCAGTGATCAGCCCGATTTAAAATCATGAACAGCATCAAACATGTTTGAAATGATCCGAGAAGCTCCGATTTGTGTTGAAAAAGATCCCGAAAAGTATTAATACTATATTTATCTTCTACATATTACTAAAGCACAACAACAGCCAGTTTACTTTCATTAGATATAATGTAAATTAAGTTTTTAGTCAATGATAGTCAGGGGATTTAATAGTTCTGGGTTGAATCCTGCGCATTTTTTTCTCCGTTCGCCGTGCTGGAGAGAAACCGTCTGCGCAAAAGGAGCGCAGAGTAGGTGATATTGAATACAGGTCTCATCTGATTGGCTGAAAGGTTACGAGTTGCTTGCTTCTGGCAGGACAGTCTCAAAAATACACACACACGTATCCAGGGGGAGTCGTACGTGAAAGAGGATTTGCACATTCTCATTCAGGATGAACTCGCAAGTTTTAAACATTCAAAAGTTTTTGTACACTCTTATACACTTGCAAATGTGGTTTTGCATTTGTGAAACGTATTTTATGAATATGTATTTTTATTTTGAGCACGTGAATTGTTTTTGTGAATATGTATAAATATTTTACGCACGTGAATTTAGTTTTATGCACGTGAATTTGGCTACGCATGTGTACATCGTGTCTTTTGCGTGAATTTCTTTTGAGATTTCTCTGACTCCATACCAGATGTGCTTCAGATTTTCCTCTTGGCTGATGTGCTCATGCATAGCAAGATGCTGAGGACACACTGCATTATAAACCCTGCCTCACACACACACACACGCACACACGCACACAGTCTCTGAATGATAGAGATGGATGTGTCTCTGACTGCCTCTACACATGACCACGACACACAGGTACGACTCGCCTTCCCTTTTCTCTCCTTGTAGTCATTTAGCGGACAATTTTGTCCAAAGCGTCCAAAGCAACTTTAAGCTTTACTCATAAGAAACAAAATCTTAAAACAATCATACAATCAATCTGATCTTATTGTATTCTTGAAACAAGATCAATCATATGTTTGGCTTTAACTCCTGACCAGATAAGGAGTTTCTGCAGTGTAGAGTATTATCTCTTGACAGATATGTTCCCCCTCCTTACATTAACTACAGGAAAGAATGAATCAGCACTGGGGAAACTGCCAGAAAGTCTTTCTTTTTTTTCCAGCATCATAGAAAGACTCTTATGAATGGGTCCATTGTGTGTATTATTTATCCAAAGTCATGCAACTATTAAAAGTTATTATAAATGAGAATATTAAGTTTGCATTGAGTAGATCCTTTACCCAAAGTCATGCAATTAACCATTAAAAGTGATTATAATTGGGAATATAACGCTTGCATTGCACATTCTTTATCCAAAATCATGCAATTAACCATTAAAAGGGATTAAAATTGAGAATATAACGCTTGTATTGCACATTATTTATCAAAAAATTATGCAATTAACCATTAAAAGTGATTAAAATTGAGAATATAACATTTGTATTGCACATTATTTATCAAAAATTATGCAATTAACCATTAAAAGTGATTAAAATTGAGAATATAACATTTGTATTGCACATTATTTATCAAAAATCATGCAATTAACCATTAAAAGTGATTAAAATTGAGAATATAACATTTGTATTGCACATTATTTATCAAAAATTATGCAATTAATCATTAAAAGTGATTATAATTGAGAATATAACGCTTGCATTGCACATTATTTACCCAAAATCATGCAATTAACCATTAAAAGTGATTATAATTAAGAATATAACACTTGCATTGCACATTCTCTATCAAAAATCATGCAATTAATCATTAAAATTGATTATAATTGAGAATACAACATTTGCATTGCACATTCTTCATCCAAAATAATGCAATTAACCATTAAAAGTGATTATAATTGAGAATATAACGTTTTTATTGCACATTATTTATTAAAAATCATGCAATTAATCATTAAAAGTGATTCTAATTGAGAATATAATATTTGCATTGCATGTTCTTAATCCAAAATAATACAGTTATCCTTAAAAGTGATTAGAATTGGGAATATAATGTTTGCATTGTGCATTCTTCATCCAAAATAATGCAACTAACCATTAAAAGTGATTATAATTGAGAATAAAATGTCTGCATTGCACGTTCTTTACCCAAAATCATGCAATTAACCATTAAAAGTGATTAGAATTGAGAATAAAATGTCTGCATTGCACGTTCTTTACCCAAAAACATGCAATTAACCATTAAAGTGATTATAATTGAGAATAAAATGTCTGCATTGCACGTTCTTTACCCAAAAACATGCAATTAACCATTAAAAGTGATTAGAATTGGGAATAAAATGTCTGCATTGCACGTTCTTTATCCAAAATAATGCAATTAACCATTAAAAGTGATTATAATTGACAATACAACCTTTGCATTGCACATTCTTCATCCAAAATAATGCAATTAACCATTAAAAGTGATTAAAATTGAGAATATAACGTTTTTATTGCACATTATTTATTAAAAATTATGCAATTAATCATTAAAAGTGATTCTAATTGAGAATATAATATTTGCATTGCATGTTCTTTATCCAAAATAATACAGTTCCCTTTAAAAGTGATTAGAATTGGGAATATAATGTTTGCATTGTGCATTCTTCATCCAAAATCATGCAATTAACCATTAAAAGTGATTAGAATTGAGAATAAAATGTCTGCATAGCACGTTCTTTACCCAAAATCATGCAATTAACCATTAAAAGTGATTAGAATTGAGAATAAAATGTCTGCATAGCACGTCCTTTACCCAAAATCATGCAATTAACCATTAAAAGTGATTAGAATTGGGAATAAAATGTCTGCATTGCATGTTCTTTACCAAAAACATGCAATTCACCATGAAAAGTGATTAGAATTGGGAATATAACGTCTGCATTGTGCATTCTTTATCCAAAATCATGCAATTAACCATTAAAAGTGATTAGAATTGAGTATATTGACATTTGCATTGTGTAGAGTCTTCATCCAAAGTCATGCAACTATTAAAAGTGGCAACAATAAATGTAAAGTGTGTGTGGTTGAGAAGGTGAAAGCCTGAAGGATGAAGTGTTCATAGGCACACCCTGCTGTTATTCAGAAAACAGAGGACAGCTGCATGCCCTCTGGACCAGGCAGGATAAATAGTGGTTGCTAACGGCACGTCACCTCCGGCCCGTCTCGTTGCGTAATAAGAAAACTTCAGCATAGTTTCAGACTCTGGAGGAAGACGCTGCCAATGCAAGCAACAGAGCCTCGGCTGAAGTGGAGCTGAGGAATTTTTGTGAGACTTTTGCTCATAAAAACACAAGCCTCCATGTCTGAAGTTAGGAGAGGAAAGCTGAGAGAAAGGTAAACGCTTTTGCTTGGCTTTTGGTGGCGTAGAAAGATGTAATTCTTTATTGTTAAAGTACAATAATATATTGGTTAATGTTTTGCTTCTGCTGTTTTGAAAAAGTGTTTATTTAGATAAACACAGTCCACATACACTATAAAGAATATGCTTAAATTAGCAGTTTTCTGTCATTTGTGATTCATGTTGTTATTTCCCCCATTTATTTATGCTGTTGAATTGCATTACGAGACTTTAATCTTTCCTGCAATAACTCATGAAGTTGAAAAGCTTGAAAAAGTGACTTTTATTGACATTTTGAATATTCAATTCTATTCAATTCATCTTTATTTGTATAGCGCTTATACAATGTAGATTGTGTCAAAGCAGCTTCACATGGAAGATTATAGTGAATGTAAACAGTGTCAGTTCAGTTTTCATAGATTAAGTTCAGTTCAGTTTAGCTCAGTTCAGTGTGGGTTAATAATCACTACTGAGAGTCCAAACACTGAAGAGCAAATCCATCGATGCGCAGCTCTACAGATCCCGAACCATGCAAGCCAGTGGCGACAGCGGCAAGGAAAAAACTTCACCAATTGGCGAAAGCGAAGATTTAAAAAACCTCGAGAGAAACCAGGCTCAGTTGGGCACGACCATTTCCCCTATGGCCAAACGTCTTGTGCAGAGCTGCAGTCTAGGCGCAGGAAGCTGGACCTCAGCGAAGACTCGTCTGTCCTTGGAGCATCACAGGAGTCAGTCTCATGCTCTCACTCCACGATGACCACCACAGCAGCTGCTCAGGATACGGCCTGGTCCAGAAAACCTTGGGATCATCTCGTCGCTGGTCTTGGATCGCATCAGTGGCACTGCATAGTCTGAGGGCCTCGAGATGAGTACCCCCAGGTGGAAATACAGAATAAGGAGAATAATTAGCATAGCTGCTGTTCATAGTGTATATAAACGAGAAGCAAAATCATGTGTAGGGCACATCATGCGTCATAGCGCTATGTACTGCACTGAGTGTACGCTTTGCTAAAAAGATAGGTCTTTAATCTAGTTTTGAAGAGCGAGAGTGTGTCTGAGCCTCGGACATTATCAGGAAGGCTATTCCAGAGTTTAGGGGCCATAAATGAGAAGGCTCGACCTCCTTTAGTAGACTTTGATATTCTAGGTACTACTAGAAGCCCTGAGTTTTGAGATGGTAAAGAGCGGGTTGGATTGTAGCGAGACAGGAGGTTGGTTAGATAAACAGGAGCTAGATTATTTAAGGCTTCATAGGTAAGGAGTAATATTTTAAATTCAATACGAAACTTAACAGGCAGCCAGTGCAAGGAGGATAAAATTGGGGTGATATGATCATATTTTCTAGATCTGGTAAGAACTCTGGCAGCTGCATTTTGTACTAGCTGGAGTTTGTTAATAGAGGATGCTGGGCAGCCAGCAAACAGAGCATTACAGTAGTCTAGCCTAGAAGTCATGAAAGCATGGACTAGCTTTTCTGCATCTGATATGGATAGCATACTTCGCAATTTATTTCTCGATATTTCTCAGACGAAAGAAGGCAGTTTTTGTGACATGGGATATATGATTTTCAAAAGTTAAATTGCTGTCTAATATGACACCTAGATCTTTTATAGTAGAGCTAACGCTAACTTTGTATCCCTCTAATTGCAGGTCGAGTTGTGAGAACTGCTGTGTACAGGATTTAGGCCCAATAAGTAATAATTCTGTTTTGTCTGAGTTTAAGAGAAGAAAATTGTTGGTCATCCAGTCTTTAACATCTTTAATACACTCAGTTAGCTTAGACAGTTCAGACATCTCATCAGGTTTAGTTGAAATGTATAATTGAGTATCGTCTGCATAGCAGTGAAAGCTGATCCCGTGTTTTCTAATAATGTCTCCCAGGGGAAGCATGTATATTGTAAACAGCAAAGGGCCTAAAACTGATCCTTGAGGGACCCCGTACTTTACTGGCCTTACTTGTGAAAGCTGTCCATTAATATTCACAAACTGGTAACGATCGGCTAAGTATGACCTAAACCATTGAAGGGCCTGACCTTGGACACCTGTAGAATTTAAGCGGTTTATGAGAATATTGTGGTCAATGGTGTCAAATGCGGCGCTAAGGTCGAGTAAGACTAATAGTGAGACGCACCCTTGGTTAGCAGCTAAGAGTAAATCGTTGGTTATTTTTACTAATGCGGTTTCTGTACTGTGATGAGGCCTGAAGCCTGACTGAAACACTTCAAAAATATTGTTTGTCTGCAGAAAGGAGCATAATTGGGCAGAAACTACTTTTTCCAGTATTTTAGACATAAACGGAAGATTTGAAATAGGCCTATAATTAGCTAAGTTGCTCGGTGTAACCCAAGATAGATGCAGACAACAGGATGCGGATCCAAATGCAGGTTTATTTAAAGGAATGGTCAGGCAAGCAATGATCAACACAGGAGCAATCAGGCATATGAGGGAAATCCAGAATCGTAGTCGATAAAGCAGGCAATGATCACAAAGATGGCAGCAGACAGGGAGAAACAGATAAACAAGGCGATGGTCCAAACACGGCAAAAACAAGACAATGAAACGCTCTGAATTGAAACTGTGAACAGGTAACAAGACTCGGCAATGGAGTGAGTGTATGTTCTGCTTATGTAGTGTGTGTAATCAGTTCTTGAGTGTCTTCAGCTGTGGAATGCAATCAGTGGAGATGTGGAACCGGTTGTGTGTGATGTCAGAGTATTGCATGTATGGGGGATGTAGTCCATATGATGGTGGATTTGTAGTCCATTGTGAATGTGCATGTAAACCAGCGATCTATGGGGAGAAGATCGCTGGTGATCGTGACACTCGGGTCCAGTTGTGGTTTCTTAATAATAGGCTTAATAACAGCTAGCTTGTAAGGATTTGGAACATGGCCTAAAGATAAAGAAGAGTTGATAACATTAAGGAGAGGTTCTCCTATAACAGGTAGCAAGTCTTTCAGTAATTTTGTTGGAATTGGGTCTAACATACATGTAGCTGATTTAGAACTATTTATAACTTTATCTAGCTCTTCCTGTTCTATGGTTTTGAAGCATTGTAGGTTATTTTGATTAAGTGGAAAATTTAGTTTGAAGTGATATATTGTTTGCATTGGTGTTGTAAACTATGGTACAAAAATCTGGTAATAAACTGACAGCGCGTTGTATGTTGTTTTTATAAATTTAACAGTATTATAGAGTTGAAGTCAAACATTTTTGTTCTCTTGTGAAATTTTAATTATTTTAAAAATATTTCCCAAATACTGTTTAATGGAGAGTTTTGTTCAACACATTTCTAAACATAATAGTTTTAATAATTCATTTCTAATAACTGATTTCTTTTCTCTTTGTCATGATGACAGCACATACTATTAGACTAGATATTCTTCAAGATACTAGTATTCAGCTTAAAGTGACATTTAAAGGCTTCACTAGGTTAATTAGTATTTGTATTTATTTTATAATTATATATATTTAAAAATTTTATAATTATACTTTATTTTATTTATTTTTTTATAATTGTATTTTTGTTATTTTATAACAATATTTCATTTATTTTTTTTATTTTATTTACTTTTATTTTATAATTTATATTTTCTATTATTGTATAATTATATTTTATTTATTTATTTATTTATTTATTTATTTATTTATTTATTTATATGTTATAAGCAATTGGATAACAAAGATTTTTTGTAGCCTATGGAAAAAAAATATCTCTTAAAGGGGCTGATAATATTGACCTTAAAATTGCTTTATAATATAAAAACTGCCTTTTATTTGATCAAACTAAAAAAGAAAATGATGCAAAATACTGTAAAAATTGCTTTGCTCTGTTAAATACCACTTAAGAAATATAAAAAAAATAAAAAAAAAACATTTTGCTGCAGGGCAAATAATTTTGACTCTGTATTATTTTTTATGCAATATTTTGTCTAAAATGCAATAAAAGTTACTTTGTTAAACTGTAAATTGAATTTTCAACATCAAAAGTCAACAGAGCAGAGTTAAAAGTCCCATAATTTAATTCAAAATGAATGTAAAACCTGTGAATTACAAAACCTTAATTGATTTTGTTTACAGTGTATAGGACACAAGCAGTGTTTTAAAGTTGCTGAATTGTCTATTATTCTATTGTCATTTTTTACAGACTTTAAACTCAGGGAAATTTAAATATAATATATATATACATACATTTAAAATTTGAATTATTAGCCTCCCTTTGAATATTTTTTCTTTTTTAGACATTTCCCAAATGATGTTGAACAGATTCAGGAATTTTTCACACTATGTCAGATAATATGTTTTCCTCTGGAGAAAGTCTTATTGGTTTTATTTCGGCAAGAATAAAAGCAGTTTTTAATTGTTTTAAAGCCATTTTAAGGTCAATATTATTAGCCCCCTTAAGCTATTTTTTTTTCGATTGTCTCCAGAACAAACCATCATTATACAATAACTTGCCTAATTACTCTAACTTTACTCTAATTAACCTAGTTAAGCCTTTAAATGCCACTTTAAGCTGTATAGAAGTGTCTTGAAGAATATCTAGTCTAATATTATTTACTGTCATCATGACAAAGAGAAAATAAATCAGTTATTAGAGATGAGTTATTAAAACTATTATGATTAGAAATGGAAAAAATAAACAGGGGGGCTAATAATTCAGGGGGTTTAACAATTCTGACTTCAACTATATATATATGAAGTGCGTCTAAAATTTTTGTAGAAACAAGCATTTTTTCCTCAGACTCCTATGTTTAGATTGAGTTATTTAATTTTAAAGAGCATGAAAAGAATGTACTCTTTACCATAACATTTTAATGACTGAATCTACAGCCTACAATTCTCACTATTAAAAAACTATGCCCTGTAGTAATGTTTTTGAATCTGCCGCTATGCTGACACAGAGGCATTTGTAGCTCCGCCCTCTTCTGAAAAGAGCACAATCTCATTTGAATTAAAAGCGACAGTCACCAAAATGCTGCAATTAGGAGCCTAAAAGAGTCAGTTTCAGAGAGCTATAACACATTATTTGTGTGGTATTTTGAGCTGAAACTTCACATAAACACTACAGAGCAGAGGTGCCCATAGTAAGGGCTGCGGGCCAAAGTTGGCCCATGGTAACCTATGGTTTGGCCCACCATGCCAACTGAAAAAAGGGGGGGAATGATGGGGAGTTGGGAATGATGAGAATCTAATCTTAGCTTCTTTGTTTAATTGAGGAGCTACAAAGAACTGAATGTTTCAATTAAATTAAATAGACATTGAATCAGAATGTAAATACTGTCACTTGACAGATAGAAGACAAAGCACAAGACATCGGTGAGCAAATCAAGGTAAAGGCAGGAGCAGCTCGACTAATATATTCAGCATTACACTCCATTGAGCCATAAATGGGATTATTTACGTTTTTACTATAATAAATTCATTATAAAATGTTAAATATGATACTGCATCATTAATTAATATGTTTTAAAGCAGCGTTTTGTAGTTATTTTTAAATATTAGCAAATAAATTTGAAATTACTCATAGCAAATTTAATATAATGCGGTTTGGTATATTAACTTTGGCCCACAGCCTTCAATCAGCTTTGGTTTTTGGCCCTTTATCAGAAAAAGTTTGGGCACCCCTGCTCTAGAGACATCAAAGACTTATTTTACATCTTGATAAAAAGGACATAATAGATCTGCTTTAACAAAAAAAGAAAAGCACAATTAATCAACACTGCACTATTATATCAATTGGAATTGCCAATAATGATTTCATGACTGGCAGCATGGTGGCGCAGTGGGTAGCACAATCGCCTCACAGCAAGAAGGTCACTGGTTTGAGCCACGGCTGGATCAGTTGGCATTTCTGTGTGGAGTTTGCATGTTCTCCCCGTGTTGGTGTGGGTTTCCTCCAGGTTTCCACAGTCCAAACACATGCTCTATAGGGGAATTGGGTAGGCAAAATTGTCTGTAGTGTATGAGTGTGAATGAGTGTGTATGGATGTTTCCTAGTAATGGGTTGCAGCTGGAAGGGCATCCTCTGCATAAAACATATGCTGGATAAGTTGACGGTTCATTCTGCTGTGGCGACCCCAGATTAATAAAGGGACTAAGCCGAAAGGAAAATGAATGAATGAATGAATTCATGACTTTCGAAAAGGACAGATTAGTCACTGTGGAGCATTTTACGTAGACTTAGCAGACTGTGTTCAGCATGTTTTCCAGGACAATGTTGTTCTTCTTTTCAGTCTGAATCTGAGAGGGCAGTCATGGTGCTGGTGAGAGTGGGCAAAGTGGCAGAGCATCAGAGGGCAGAGCCTTGTTTATTATGCCCACTACATCTGGCATTGGATGACTAACCAAACACACTGGAACTCCTTCACGCATCACTGAAGCATTTTGGTAAGCTGCTGATCTTTCATTTAAAAGAAAACCGGCTCTGTTCTGAACACTAGTGAGCTGCCTAACACAATCATACTGCCTTTTAAGAAGACTTCCTTATAGGGCTCTTATTCTCTGCATTAAAATACTAAATACTAGTAATCCATATAGTAATTGATCATTTAGGGTAATTATATAGTTGCTATGGTAATATACTGACTGTAGTAATTAATCTGTTGTGGCGATTCTATATTTGCTATGGTAACACAACCATACTAACTGATATGTTGTGGTTATTCTATAGTTGCTATTGTAACACAACCATGCTAATTGATATGTTGTGGTTATTCTATAGTTGCTATGGTAACACAAGCATATTAATTGATGTGTTGTTGTGATTCTATTGTTGCTATGGTAACACAATTATAGTAACTGATCTGATTACATAGTTGCTATAGTAATAGAACGATTATAGTACTTTATATGTTATGGTGATTCTTTAGTTGCTGTGGTAACACAACCATAGTAACTGATCTGTTAGGATAATTTTATAGTTGCTATGATAATCTAACTATTGTAATTAATATGTTGTGGTAATTCTATAGTCGCTATGGTAACAAAGCTACAACAACTGTAATTGATCTGTTGTGGTAATTCTATAGTTGCTATGGTAACAAAACTACAACAACTGTAATTGATCTGTTGAGGTAATTCTATAGTTGCTAAGGTAACATAACGACTATAGTAAAAAAATCTGTTGGTGTAATTCTATAGTTTCTGGTAACACAACAACTTTTGTAATTGATATGTTGTGGTTATTCTATAGTTGCTATGGTAACACAACCATACTAATTGATATGTTGTGGTTATTCTATAGTTGCTATGGTAACACAACCATACTAGTTGATATGTTGTGGTTATTCTATAGTTGCTATGCTAACACAACCATACTAATTGATATGTTGTGGTTATTCTATAGTTGCTATGGTAACACAACCATACTAATTGATATGTTGTTGTGATTCTATTGTTGCTATGGTAACACAACCATACTAACTGATCTGATTACATAGTTGCTATAGTAATAGAACGATTAAAGTACTTCATCTGTTATGGTGATTCTTTATTTGTTTTGGTAACACAACCATAGTAACTGATATGTTAGGATAATATTATAGTTGCTATGGTAACCTAACTATTGTAATTAATATGTTGTGGTAATTATATAGTCCCTATGGTAACAAAGCTACAACAACTGTAATTGATATGTTGTGGTAAATCTATAGTTGCTAAGGTAACATAACGACTAGTAAAAAAATCTGTTGGTGTAATTCTATAGTTTCTATGGTAACACAACAACTTTTGTTAATGAATTAATCTGTTGTGGTGATTCTATAGTTGCTATGGTAACATAACCATACTAATTGATATGTTGTGGTGATTCTATAGTTGCTATGGTAACACAACCATACTAATTGATATGTTGTTGTGATTCTATTGTTGCTATGGTAACACAACCATAGTAACTGATCTGATTATATAGTTGCTATAGTAACAGAACGATTATAGTAATTAATCTGTTGTGGTGATTCTTTAGTTGCTGTGGTAACACAACCATAGTAATTGGTCTGTTGGCGTAATTCTAAAGTTGCTATGGTAATATATTGACTATAGTAATTAATCTGTTGTGGTGATTCTATAGTTGCTATGGTAACAAAAATAGTAATTGATCTGTTGTGGTAATTCTATAGTTGCTATGGTAACACTGACTATGGTAATTAATCTGTTGTGGTGATTCTATAGTTGCTATTGTAACACAACCATAGTAATTGGTCTGTTGGGGTAATTCTATAGTTGCTACGGTAATATATTGACTATAGTAGTTAATCTGTTGTAGTGATTCTGTAGTTGCTATGGTAACACAACACCTATATTAATATAAAAAGGACCCTCACTGTAGTTTTACAGCTATAGAGTATATTATTCTACAATACACCACCGTTTACTATAGTAAAAACTAAAGTATACTACAGTATAGTTCACTATAGTCAATACTATAGGAGCATATTAGGAGCATTCAAAGTATTGTAAATACTATAGCATTCATTCATTCATTCATTTTCTTTTCGGCTTAGTCCCTTTATTAATCAGGGGTTGCCACAGTGGAATGAACCGCCAACTTATCCACCATATGTTTTACGCAGCGGATGCCCTTCCAGCTGCAACCCATCACTGGGAAACACCCATACACACTCATTCAGACACAAACACTACAGACAATTTAGCCTGCCCAATTCCCCTATAGCGCATGTGTTTGGACTGTGGAAACCCGGAGGAAACCCACGCCAACAAGGTGAGAACATGCAAACTCCACACAGAAATGCCAATTAGCCCAGCTGAGGCTCGAACCAGCGACCTTCTTGCTGTGAGGCAACAGCACTACCTACTGCTCCACCGCATCACTCTAATATAGGATATACAGTATAATAGACTTTCCTATAGTAATCACCAAAATTACTATAGTATTTTTTCATGTGGGTTTCCTGCTGAGCAAGCAATAGCCATCATTTCACCATCTATATTATACAGACTTCATGCTAAAAACATATTTTTTTTATATAAATTATGTCCTGTTTTAGTCTAGACCTCTGGGTTGTGTTCAAATGAATATTAGAAGTCTATTATTAGATATTAGATGAACAGTCGCAATTATTGTTGTCCTGTGCCTGAATGGAGCTGTTTTAATTAATAATAAAAAGACACAAAATGTAATTGTGCACTTGTATTGAGAAAAACTGATGAATATTCATTAGGTGAGCTAGAAAATGTTTTTGCACCTGCTTTGAAATCTGCTCACCGTACGAGTCTCCATCTAACAGATGTCTTTCAGTGCAGAATTTCATGCGTGTTGTTCAGGAAACTGTATATCAGGAGATTTAATTGAGGCTTTAAAATTCATGCAGATGTTTGGTTTGTTCTTGCCAAAGTAAAAGCTGTAAAGGCCCCGCCCTTTTCTGGGAAGTGGGTGTGGCACAGCAGCAGCTCATTTGCATATTAAAGAAACACACACAAAAAAAAACAATATCTTATATGTTCCTTGTATTTGCATGCAGGAATCCTGAGATGACCCGGAGCGGTGGGATGAGTTTGGCAGTGCTGTCCTGCCTACTGTGGCTAGCAGCTCCTGCCCTCCTGCGCTCCGAGTTCAAGGTGGCTTACGTGACAGAGAGCAGCGTTTACATGTGCACAGAGCTGACCTTCTGCGAGGAAATAAACACCAGCGAACTCAGCAACTGCAGAGACCACTCGGAAGTGCTGCAGAAAACTGAAAAACCCAGTCCCGTCCAGAAGAAGCGTCTGACGGTTTGGTATACATCGCCTCTGAATGTGGCCCTGTTTCTGAACAATTCTGAAGTCCGGCATTTGTCGCTGGTTCAGTGCAAACCTCCTGCTGAGCAGCCCGACCTGTCGGAGTACTTCACAGTGCAGCGTTTGGAGACATTTACTATCACGTACCCCTTCCGGAAGCCTGAACAGAGTTATGATTTCGTTATAGGCAAGGACAGGGATGCCCCGTATCACGAGGAGGCCAGAATTGCAGTCATTCACACCTCTGTGCTGACCGGGAAAACAGAACTGAAGTCCTACACCGTCCAAACCAAAGTAGATCACAGTGGCATGATGTCCTTTCCGGAGATTTTCATGTCTCGCAGTGGGCTTTTGGAGATGTCCAGGATATTTGTCACGTTTTTATACTGAGAGATTTTTTTTCCTCAATTTTTAGTGCTGCATTGTTGATGTACGTGTCAATATGGAGCTGTTTGGATAGATACGGACAGGTGTGAATGCCCTATGAAATGCATTGGGATGGATATAAATGGGATCGCTCAAACTAAACTAACTGAGAGACTTTTTTTGCAATTGAAATGCTGCATTGGTGATGTAGCTGTCAATATGGGGCTGTTTACATTTGGTCACTTCATGCATTTCTTTCTGATTGGATAACCATCTGTAAATGCCCTATGAAATGCATTTGGGATGGATATAAGTGTGATTGCTCAAATTACTTCAGGAGGTGATATGGGGCACATTACAGACAGTGGCGTAGCGCAAAATGCGGGGCCCCCCCTGCAAGAATTATTGACGGGGCCCCCTAGTGAAGTGGCCGGGGGGGGGGGGGGGGGATGGGAATGGGGGTGGAACTATCACAAACGTCATTTTTTTTCATACATGACTGCAGTCTTCATAAACAAGATAATTAATTTATATATATAAACAAGATAATTAATAGTTAATTTATTTGACAAGTAACTTCAAGGCACATTTTTACACCTGTAAACTTTAAAGTCCTTTTTTTTGCCCTCCCATTAATTTAAAATAATGTTTTCCAAGTGATCTTTAACAAACCAAGGACATTTTCACAGTATTTCCTGTAAAAAAAAAAGAAGTAATAATAATAAATAATTTTTCTTTCTTACAGTTTATTTCTTAAATAAAAGCAGTTTTTTTATTTTTAAAAATACAATTTTAGGTCAGTATTATTAGCCTCCTTAAGAAATATTTACTGTATATTTTTGATTGTCTACACAACAAACCAGTTATACTATAGCTTGACTAATTATTCTAACTTTCCTAGTTAACATAACCTAGTGAAGTCTTTAAATTACACTTTAATCTGAATACAACTCTCTTGCAAAATAACTAGTAAAATATTATGCACTGTCACCATGGGAAAGATAAAAAAAAGTAGTTATTAGAAATTAGTTAGTTAAACTATTATGTTAAAAAAAACGTGTTTTAAAAAAATCATGTGTTGAAGACTCGTATGTCAGTACTGACATCTAAAACGAATGAAGGCAAAACTAAACGAGTAGAATATTACTTTCAACGTGACTGAAAACTAAATTTGATCAATGTGTTGCATCTGTTCTCCGGTACTTGCCGACTGTTTGTAAGTTCAAGACTGCATTTCCTAACGTAAAACTATGTACACTCAGCTTCTGATTAATACTATGCAGAGCCGAGGACTTCCTCTATTAAAAGGTTTAAAATCGCTATTGAAAACAAAAGTCTAATATAATCAACAGTGGACATTTTGATAGTGTTTCACAACATGAACATGACTCAAGTGAATCTTTTTATTACCTGTGTTAATTTGGGGGTTCACTTCTGAATGCGGGGAACTAATGCGCACAGCGCCGTTACAGAGAGAGCGCGCGTGAAGGCAGGGAGAGAGAGTGCACGTGAGAGCGAGTGCGCGCGACACCTAGAGCGCGCGAAAGAGGCCCCAGTCATTTCTTCGCAGTTTGCCGCCAATGGCTGATATCACTTCTCCGTGACGTTTTGACACAAAAATATCCCGCGGGGGGCCCTTATCACGCGGGGCCCCCCCGCGATGCGTGCCCTGCGGGCCCGTCCGCTACGCCACTGATTACAGATGTCCTGTATGTACATTGAAGAGTTTAGTTGCAAAACGAGATCTATCCATTTTGAGAAATGTTGGTTATTTGACATTATTGTGTAAGACATCAATAGTCAAGTTCCTTCACAATTTTTGTTCATTAAACTATTACTTGAGCTCAGTGAAGGCCAGGAACACATGTTCTTCAAATCCAGGATATTTTTTATTCAATTTTATGTCTATAAATAGTTCATAAATAAGTCAAAAACCATGCCGAAATGCAACACATTTATCTTAACATTGTCAAACATCTTAAATTGGTTAAAAAAAACAATATATCATAAATATATGGAATATATATACAAAGATTGATTAATAATAATACGATTCTGAGTTAGTTTTGGCCAGAACGTACACAACACAACATAGCATAACTTTTTTTTTTTTTTGCAAAATGCTATATATCCACCTTAGGCTATATCTACTACTGTAATACCATTAAGAAAAGCTAGTGAATCAATGTTTTGTTTGATAAGCAAGATTAACCGATCACACCAGTTTCCAGGCACAGCTTCATGCAAGGAAACGGGAGCGCGCACGCGTTTTAAACAGTCGCGTGCATCACATCAGCTGTTGGCGCGAGCGATCATCCTCTCATTCGGTATTCACCTGCCCACGCGAACAGTTATCATTGTCAGTCGTGCTGCTTCTCGATTCTAAGATTGCATTTGCCATCCTTATTGTCAAACCCTGCTTTTAAGAAAACTACGTCGAAATCCATGACGTTAGCTTGACTCTGAAGCTTTGATTCCCTGACTGACAGACAGCAGCTGATCAGTGACAGCCTACGTGACTGACAGCTCGCCTACAGTATAAACAATTAAATAGTAAACGGTTTTTAGTTAGCCTATTGAATCCTCTTTTTAAAACTATATGTTTTATGTTTTGATATTATCGTTAAATCAATGAGCAAACTCGGAGCACTTCACCGGCGGTGACTCTCTTCCCAGGGGATGCTGAGCTCGCGCAGCATCCTGAACGTTCTGTTATATCGCACTTTGTAAAAAAAACTGGTCTGGCGGATATCGCGTTTTGTGAAAAAATACATTTTAAAGTAGGCCTAAAATGTACATTCTTCAATGTTATTAATGGCAGCAATTCTCACATAGATTAAGGTACATCTGAACAGTGATTTCCAATGATAAAATCCAAATCTCAAAAAATGACGTTTATCGCATTTTGCAACCTAACTCTTTATATGAATGTCTTACTCTTCTCGAAATGTAAAAACTAAACATGTGAGAGAGTGTTATATATTACATTACATATTATATGTCAGATAGAACGCAATGCAATGTCACAGATAACACTTTGGGATGTTTGCATTCTGAAAACGTACCCCTGTATACATTTCTGGAGAGTGCCAAATACGTCCCAGGAGCTACGTTTTTTGCGTTTTTTGTTTTCACAAATACACCAGAGGCCGCTGTGTACCATTTTTGAGATCTCAAATTTCTCTCGCCAGTGCCATTTGTACCTGCTGTTCTCACGTAAATCCACCAGAGGCCGCTATTGACTGATTGACTGACTGACCAATCAACTGACCCACCTTCCTCCTTCCCTAAACCCAACTAATAGTGTTTTCAAAAGCACAGATTGATCCGCCCACCCCCTTCCCTAAACCCAACTGACAGTTTTCAAAAGCAATCCAGAAAAGAAATGCCCTCACCTGATTTTTACCACGTTTTCCGATTTTACCACATTCTAAACAACAACTGTTATTTACTTGTTTATTTTATTTTTTGGCTTAAACTCCATTGTTACGGTCAACTCCTCTCTGCATCTCAAGTCCGACAACATACATGGCCACTGGACAAACTGGTAATAGCGGGAAAGCCGTCCAATTGGAGGTAAGCGGTCAGCTGGTAAGCGAGAAAAGGAACAGCGTCATATCATCCCGTAGCTTTCGTTTTCAAGGGCCATGAATACTCCCCCACCCCCCGTCTCAGCAGGGTGTTTTTCACACCACTAGTTTGAAAAAAGTCAGGAAAGTGGGTGAGTCCAGCTTTGTTTAGGTGGGAGTGTCAAGTGGCGAAAGACAGAAGGGTTTGCATGAAAAGTTCGAGCATGCATTGATTTTCACAGAAGCAAAACAACACACAGATGCAGGGGAGACAGCAGTGACTACGTTTACATGGACATCAGTAATCAAATTATTTATCAAATCATTTTTTGTTGACTTTAACTGAAGTTCGACTATTTCATTTTCATTCAGGAACATTTAATGCATGCCCCCTATGACAAACGAGATATTAGATGCAAGGAACTGCTGGAAGAGTGTAGTGTTAATGGAATTTTTGGAATTTTTCTGGAGCCGCTTTTTAAAAAGGAGACGAGCGGCAAATCTGGATTTCACCATTTCCAGATGCGAAAAGCTCTCGGGTAAAAAATGTTCCTTACAAACATATTTTTGCCGCATGTTAGCAGACCACTGTAATCCACACGCGAGTCCAGCTGCGCTCTCATAGCAGCCAAATGAAAGCAAAACCTTCGTTGCAGCACATTAATAAACACAACACTGATGACCCATGTCTCCAAACAATTCTTCTTCTTCCACTTTTTTTAATTACGGTTGGCAACGCAACATGGCATCTCTCTGTCTGAACATTGTAACAGGTAAAAACAGTCTTCAAAGCTCTATAATGCATATTAATGAAGTTGCACCAATAGAGCGCGCTGATTGGTTCGAACCAAATCTATCTCTTAAATTAATGCTCAAAGACGTCACGTTGTAGCCGCCGGCACAGACAGCCAGTCTCCACGCTAGAATTTACAATCTCATGGCTGTGACGCAGCTTCTAAATTTCTTTTCAAACCTGAAGAACGAATTTGCTCCAAATAACGCAAAAACAACCAATATTCACTTTTTTTGTGAAATGTATGTGTCCTAATAGTGTTTTTAGCAGCATGAGACACATATATGACTGTCAACAGCTCAAAACATGTGTTTTGTGACCTTTTAAAGACGAAATGCAGCCATACCTACTGTACCTCTGGCTAGATAATGCGCAATCTCCAGAAATGTATTTAGTTCTACATTTCAGATGAGCCTGTGTTGGATGTTTGTTTCATTTTATTTCATATTTTTGTTTCATTTTATTTTTTGACCGGTCAATAAATTAAACTGAGAGACTTTTTTTTTTTACTTCTGCTATTGAAATGCTGCATTGTTGATGTAGCTGTCAATATAGGGGCTGTTTACACCTACACTTCCTGACAAAAGTCTTGTCTTCGATCCCAGCTGAAAGAGCAACACATAATAACTTGACTTCTAGTTGATCATGTGGAAAAGTGTCAGAAGGTGGATTTCTCTGCTGAATCATCTGTTGATCTGCATCCCAATCATCACCAATACTGCAGAAGACCTACTGGAACCAGCATGGAGCCAAGATTCTCACAGAAATCAGTCAAGTTTGGTGAAGGAGAAATCATGGTTGGGGGTTACATTCAGTATGGGGGCGTGCGAGAGATCTGCAGAGTGGATGATCAACATCAACAGCCTGAGGTATCAAGACATTTGTGCTGCCCATTCCATTACAAATCACAGGAGAGGGACAATTCTCCAGCAGGATAGCGCTCCTTCTCATACTTCAGCCTCCACATCAAAGCTCCTGAAAGCAAAGAAGGTCCTCCAGGATTGGCCAGCCCAGTCACCAGACATGAACATTATTGAGAACGTCTGGGGTAAGATGAAGGAGGAGGCATTGAGGATGAATCCAAAGAATCTTGATGAACTCTGGGAGTCCTGCAAGAACGCTTTCTTTGCCATTCCAGATGACTTTATTAATGCGTGACTTGAGTCATTCAGAGATGTATGATGCAGTCCTCCAAGCTCATGATGGAGTCAGACACAATATTCATTCTGTTTCCACTGCAGCATGACTTTATATTCTATACTGGACATTATTGAAGGTTCAGTGATGAGACTAGTCTGAGCAAAGTCAGACCTTACTCTCCTAATGAAATCATTCAAAATCAAGACATGATCATATTTTATTGTGCTCAAATAAGCAAAATCTAGAGGCCTTTGCCTTTCATATGACACTTATGACACCAAATGATCAACTAGAAGTCAAGGTGTTATTTGCTGTTCCTAAAACTTAGATAGCCAACAAGACTTTTGTCAGGTAGTGTAGTCACTTCATGCATTTTATTCTGATTATATAGTTATCTGATGGTGAAAACAACAGGTGTGAATGCACTATGAATGCATCTGGGATGTGTTCTTGGACACATTTCAGATGAAACTGTACAGGTCTAAATGCATTTAATTGTTGAAACCACATGTTTGTTTTACTCTTCTCATAATGTAAAACCTAAACATGTAAGAGAGTGTTATAGACTCAGTGCTAATGCAACACAATGCAATACCACAGAAGACACTTTGGGATGCTTGTTTTTATTAGATCATTATAATTTTTTTGACTGGTTGTTAAATGTTGAATGACAAAAATTTGAACGGTAAACTATTATCAAATGGCAGCCTTTACAACAGAGATGCATCACACCAATACTTCGGGATGTAACCAATATTCATGCAAAGACAGTGTAAGTGGGCTCTCTCATTATTCATGATCTACGCTATTTATCACTTCTTTAATTACTGTAAATAGCTTTACATGCTCAGTATTTGCTGGCAAATCACTGATGTAAGATCAGCCAACAGTATTAACAAGATGAACCAACATCCAACAGTATTAAAAAGATGAATATAATTAAAAATATAGATGTTAATGCAGCACAGAGTTGTACACCATCCAAACCAAAGTAGATTACAGCGGGTTTTTTGGAATTGTCCAGGATATTTGCCACTTTTTGCCACAATTTTAAATGCTGCATTGTTGATGTAGCTGTCAATATGGTCACTTTATGCATTTTGTTCTGATAAGGTCAGATCTATCTCTAAATACCCTATGAAATGCATTTAGGGTTGGATATAAATCCAATTGCTCAAACCACTTTAGGAGGTGATCTGGGACACATTACAGATGAAACTGGTCAGGTCTAAATGCATTAATGAAACCACATGTAATGTTTCTTCTCCCAAAATGAGAGTGTGTTATACGATCCTGTCATGTGCTCCATCTATGTGCTTTCTGTTGTCATGTGATTCCTTTGTTCAGTTTTCCCTCCATTCGTTAGTTTTATCAGTTCCACCTGCATGTGTTGCATCTTTTGTAATCAGTTTAATCGTGTCTTGTGTACTTATACCCCTGAGTTCATTCAAGTGCTTTCTTTGGTATTCTATCGTCATCCTGTTCCTTTGTGTGTTCCTGTCCTGTGAGTGTTTTGTAAATAAATTCTTTTCTTTGGTAATTCCTGTAACCGTGCGTTTGTGTGAGAGCTAGCGGTGACAGTTATAGGCTAAATGGCATGGTCTGATATAGGGGGTTTTCAATCACGTGGTTCTGGTGACGCGCAAAATTCAGATGGAGGGCAGGAAGCAAGAACTAAATGAGAGACATATCCCTGCTGAAAAAAAAACTGCTTAAACCAGCCTAAGATGGTTGGCTGGTTTTAGCTGGTTTTTAGAGGGGTTTTGACCATTTCCAGGCTGCTTTCCAGTCATTTCCAGCCTGGTCTTAGCTGGTCAGGCTGGAAAATGACCAGCTTAAACCAGTTAAAACTAGCTTGACCAGCCTGGTTTTGGCTGGTTTTAGCTGGTCAACTCCCAGCCTGGAAATGGCTAAAAACCAGCCTGGAAATGGCCAAAACCCCTCTAAAACCAGGCTGGTCGACCAGCTTATGCTGGTTTAGGCTGGGTTTTTCAGCAGGGATGGAGGAAAGTTTGTATTTTTGTGGTTTATACCATATTTCAAAGGAGAAATAAATAAAATGACCATGTGTGCTATTACATGTTACATATGTAATCCTTATATCATGAAGAGGGCTGAGTTTTCTATTAAACTGTCATTGCGGCGGTATATACTGTATAAACTATTACGTTACATAAAGAGAAAATACTAAAGTGAATGTTTGGATACATCTAGATAATACTTGAATTAAACTGTCTTAGTATGTTGTTGCTGTGGTAAAACACAACTGTAGTAATAAACAACTGTAATATTATTATTATTTTAACAATATAAGCAGTATTACAATTACAAACAACAAATAGGCCTACACTGAAATTATAACATACTAAAGTTACCCCCATAACTTGCGAAGAGCATCATGGAGTAGGATAGATGTAACGTCATTGGCTCATGGCAATTTGTCTAATAATACCCTTGCTGGAAAATCCATTTTAAACCAGTCTAAAATGGTTGTCTGGTTTTAGCTGGTCGACCAGCCTGGTCTTAGCTGGTCAGGCTGGGAGTTGACCAGCTAAAACCAGCTTCCCAGATAGCAAGCCGACATTGAATCAATGTCGATTGTTGGTTATAAGCGTCAGTATTAGTCGTCGATCAAATTTCGACATTGAATCAACGTTCTTTATCTGGTCGGTACGTCGGAAGGTTATTACATCGAGAATAAAACATTGATTCAATGTCGAAATGAAGTTGACTCTTCAACATATAGGCTACCCGACGCATCTGGTCGAAATCATAACATTGGTTCGATGTTGAAACTTGATTGGTGGAGTCGGTTCTTCTGCGCGAGTCATCATTTAATTCAACTAACAAACAGCAGGCAGCGGACGGAACTGTAATCTGAAGGTAAGTACGTTATATTCGACGTTTCACATGTTTTATTTGTCGTTTCCCCAAGAATTTGTTAAAATGTAACTTTTTAGATGTGTAAATTAACACTTTACCACTTCCTACACGTTTTTTAGTAAGCCTACATGTCGCCCTGTACGTGTACCCAGGCCATTAACTGCAGCTAATCTATAAAGGTAACGTTAACGTAAATGAAAAGCTGTTTTGATTATTTAATTTTTGATTTCAACACTATTAACTTCACTTTGACTTCAATGCTTTTTAACCTGTGTAAAAATATAAGATGATCTGTCAAATCGATTTGGAATGAGCATATAAAACATGTAAGGTAATATGTTGCTCCAGCTACCGTATAGGCTAAGTTATGAGAAACGGTTCGCAAATAACATTACGTATCATCGAGCTAACGTTTAACGAGTTTTTTTTAGCACGTTATTACGCTAGCGAAGTGAATCGCTGTCCGTTTACTGTTTTGTTGCTCTATTTTTTCTACATTTAGTGATGAACTCCTCGCCAGAGACACTCCACAGCATTGAATGGGAAAAGCTTTGCCATTTCGTAAGTTGACCACTCAATCTGTTACGTTAGTTCTTTGTGGTTTCGTTGGTTCTGTTCCTGATTTCCTTTGTTCACAAACCATGCTTGTCTGTTTTTTTTCTGATTGTAGTGCTATGTTCTGGTGTGCATTTTTTTATTTTCCTGTTTATTAAAATTTATTTTGTCTACATGCTTTTCTCTTGAGGTTACTGCCGTTTACTTGTACAAGTATCTAAACAAATGTTTGTAAACGCATTTATTTTTTTAAATATTTTATATCATTAGGCTTTTTAGAATTTCACAAGAAAAAGAAATCCAAGATCATTTAATTTCTCACAAAATACCATGTTAGCTTAATATTCTGTGTGAGGAGTCAAAAAATGTGGCAATTTTATGGTACCGATACTGTGGGTTGAACTGAAAATTTACCTTGGAATTGTACTTTGTAATAGTAGATACTGTACCTGGTGAGATTTTCCTACTGAGTAACATGTTTTTTTTTTTCTTACAATTTTTTTTAATGGCAGTTTCTCTGAAATCTCCAGTTGAAGACATCAAGATCTGTAACCTGTGCCTGGACAGACGTCTATTCCAGTTCTGCCTACACCACACTAATCTCTCTGCCTATGTATGGATCACTGACTATTATGTTCTCTGAAGGTATTACTGGAGCAAAACAACAGCACCCATGACTGAAGTTTCTGTTAGTGACCAGTATATTCAGTATAGTCTGAGAAAGTATTTTTTTTAATTTTTTTTTACGCGTTGCAAATGATCAATAATAACGAAGTGTGGTCAAAAAAACTGAGTTATATCCAAACACACTACCTGTTCTTATGCCTCATATGGTGATGCAGACGTCTCCAAAACCCCACAGGTGGACAAATCTACACTTGATTTATTAAAACAAATATAAATATGCAAATATAAATATGCATATAATAAATATTAATGCTTATAATAACATTATAAAAATTATAACATGCTTATAATAACATTATAAAAATGCAAACTGTCATAAACTGAACAAGCCCCCCGGCATGAAGGTATGGTTTTCATATTTATGTAGTAAATATTTTTTTCTGTAACATTTTAATCCTTTAGTTGTTTTCACATGTAAAGATATTGTAATATTGCTGTACATCCTTGGTGTATTCAGCAATGTGTAAGGCTTTGGACCCACATAGGCGTATAACTACCGCACTATGCGCTGGACTTTGAAGCAGCTTTCACATGCTCAACAATCTATTTCAGTTTCTCAAAATAGCAACGCGCCAATGATGGGCCTTAACACGCCTCCTTTATGGACCAGAACACCCATGAGTCCACAAAGTGGCGCAAATAAATTTGCTATTTAAACATATAGTAAAATGTGAAAATTAGGGTTGGGCTGGTCTGAAAATATAGCAACAAATCGGCAACATTGCGCCTTCAAACGTTGCGCCACATTTGTTAAAATAGAGCCCATAATCTTTAAAATAATGACATTATCATATATAATATAGACATATTAAAATGTGCAGATATGACATTAATATAAATATGATGTTTGTAATGCGGAGCATTTACGGAGCATTCATTATTTCCTTATCAACCCGCACAGTTGAGCAGTGGATGAACACAAACAAAAATATAATTCATATATTTTTCTTGGGAAAAATATTTTTTTAAAATGAATTTCGTTTAGTATAATTAATTACTAATAAAGATTAAGATAAAAACCTAATTTCAATGTATTTTTGTTGGTCAGTTATCTACAAAATAAACAAGAATAACGAATAACGTTTAAAGTGAAGTGCTTCTGGTTTGTTAAATAAATAAATAATATAGCCTGAATAAAACTAAAGTGAAATATTCACCATTTCAGAGAGCAGGAAAAAATCAGAAAAGTGCTTAAATGCTGGTTATTTTACAAGAGTGGTTTTACAAATTTCAGAGGAAATATCTAAACATTAGAGGAAAAATAAACCTGACAACAAATCCTATCAATGTCATAGCGAATGCTCCTAAATAATGTAGCCCTGTTGCAAGCATCAAGTTTTTATTGAGATTGTGGGATGGGTTGAGATGATGCTGAGTTTGTTGCGGAAAAAAGCGAAGGGGGGAGACGCGCCGTGGACGCCGCCTTGACTGCTCTGCCGTCCTAGGATGCGCCGGCCCTGTGTCAGTCATATACAGTGTGTTTTTAACAGAAGCTTTAAAGAGCGCGTGTGGTGACCGCAGTGATGCTCAGCTCTGACGAGACTCAGTTTAAAGTAGTTTTGTTTTTTACATATAGATTTTCATTGCTTTAAATTATTTTAATGTTTTTATATTTACAGTTTGTATATAAAACGAATGCTTAGCTTATTGTTCGCGGTGATCGTTAGGATAGGATCATGTGCATTGCATATGAATATTCAGTATACGTTACATTCTTTGGTCGCAGCGCTGTATTTTATTTATTGCATTTAGTCATTAAACAATGATATTTTGAAAAAAATTATTGTAATTTAAAATGAAGCTTGCAATTCTTACCGGTGGTTGTAATATTTGAAGCTTGTTCTCAGACAAGTGTCTGGGTCACTAATACTTCGTATTTATGGAAAATCCGGGATGGAATTCTAGTAAATGGTGGCACTGTAGACGAATGGCTTCCCGATAGTTTCACACCACCTAAAATTATTAATTTTTTTATTTATTTATTGACCCTGTTAATCTAGCAAGAATATTTTTTTCTATGGTTACATCTGAATTTTAGTTTCTGTGATTGTATCTTTATCAATTAATTAAATAAATGTTGTTCTTTAAACAGCTTAAACATTGTGATTTAAACCTGTGTTTTGACCCTAATAGTTAATTTTGTTATGCACATCTGAAATAAAATGCATTTTTTACTCTAATGAAAAATACATGTTGAAATAGAACACAAACAGACAAATGTATTTAATATTCTACAGTTTTACGTTTTGAGTAAATGGTTTGACTATTTTAGTCAGTAATTTAAATGTTCTCGGTTTGTTTAAGTGTAGAAGGTTTGAATGAATTCATGCTCTTAACGGATATTCACAGCTGTGTATTTGTATAAATAAAAAATGATGACAGATTGTGGTGTGTTTTGTCATATATACAGAATAAATTATATTATAAATTCTTGTAAAAAAATGGTGATTAGGTCATATGGATTGGTTTAATGTTGAAAATGTTGCTTAAGCATTCATTTCAACGTTAAATCATTTAGATAGATTATTTGCCTACTGAAAAAAACAGCTTAAACCAGCCTAAGCTGGTCAGGCTGGTTTTAGCTGGTCACCCAAGCTGGTTTTAGCTGCTTTCCCAGGCTGGTCATAGCTGGTTTGTTAGGCTGGTTTTAGAGGGGTTTTGGCCACTTTTTAGCTGGTCTTAGTTGGTCAAGCTGGTCTTAGCTGGTTTTAGCTGGTCAAGCTGGTCTTAGCTGGTTTTAGCTGGTCAAGCTGGTTTTAGCTGGTCTTAGCTGGTTTTAGCTGGTCAAGCTAGTCTTAGCTGGTTTTAGCTGGTCAGGCTGATTTTAGAGGGGTCTTGGCCACTTTTTAGCTGGTCTTAGTTGGTCTTAGCTGGTTTCAGGTGGTTTTAGCTGGTCAGGCTGGACTTAGCTGGTCATGCTTGCTGGTCTTAGCTGGTTTTGGCTGGTCTTAGCTGGTCAGGCTGGCTGGTCTTAGCTGGTTTTAGCAGGTCAGGCTTGCTGGTCTTAGCTGGTTTTGGCTGGTCTTAGCTGGTTTTTAGCTGGTCAGGCTGGTTTTAGCTGTTTTTTTCAGCAGGGATGTATGGATTCTATGTTGTTCCAATCGACTTAAAATCAACATTGTTTCAACATTAGATAGACAAACTAATTAGGTCAATTATATGTTGAATATGTGTGGATTCTACGTTGTTCCAATCGACTATAAATCAACATCATTTCAACGTTAGGTGGACAAACCAATTAGGTTGATTATATGTTGAAAATGTGTGGATTCTATAACATCGTTTCGATCGACTGAATATAAACATCGATTCAACGTTGGGTAAGTAACCAATTGTGTCGATTTCAGGTTAGATTTGAATGGAGTGCCTGACGTCATTTCAACATTACCCCGATGAGCAAAATGATGGTTGTTGCTAGATCGGATACGTTTGCGGCCGGAAGTTAACGAGAATTATTTATGTTATTTATGAAATTTCTGATTTATTGTATTTTATTAACGTCTACCCCCACCCCAACCCTAAACCCAACCGTCACAGAAGCGTAAAAACAGTAGTTGTATCGAGTATTATTTATCTTATCTATTAAATTACCCAATAAATTGTATTATTTAACCCCTACACCCACCCCAACCCTAAACCCAACCGTCACAGTTCTGTAAAAATATTAATTATTGTTATACAGTGTCATAAAAAAATGCCGCTATATTAATGTACATATCGCACTTCCGGCCGGCCGCGTATCCAATCTAGACTTTACCCAAAAGGATGTTGAATTGATATCAAAAGAAACGTTGATTTTCGGTTGAAATGATGTCATTTTGCTATCTGGGCATGTAATGTTTCTTCTCCCAAAATGAGAGTGTGTTATACGATCCTGTCATGTGCTCCATCTATGTGCTTTCTGTTGTCATGTGATTCCTTTGTTCAGTTTTCCCTCCATTCGTTAGTTTTATCAGTTCTACCTGCACGTGTCGCATCTTTTGTAATCAGTTTAATCATGTCTTGTGTACTTATACCCCTGAGTTCATTCGAGTGCTTTCTTTGGTATTCTATCGTCATCCTGTTCCTTTGTGTGTTCCTGTCCTGTGAGTGTCTTGTAAATAAATTCTTTTCTTTGGTAATTCCTGTAACCGTGTGTTTGTGTGAGAGCTAGCGGTGACAGTTATAGGCTAAACGGCATGGGCTGATCAGTGGCGTAGCGGACGGGCCCGCAGGGCACGCACCGCGGGGGGGCCCCGCGTGATAAGGGGCCCCGCGAGATATTTTTGTGTCAAAACCATAGACTGTAAAAGATGGTCAAAACGTCACGGATATCAGCCATTGGCGGCAAACTGCGGAGAAATGACCGGAGCTTCTTTCGTGCGCTCTAGGTGTCGCGCGCATTCGCTCTCACGTGCACTCCTTTTCTCTGCCTTCACGCGCGCTCCCTCTGTGCGCAATAGTTCCCCGCATTCAGAAGTTAACCCCCAAATTAACACAGGTAATAAAAAGATTCAACTTCAGTCATGTTCATGTTGTGAAACAAAATGTCCACTGTTGATTATATTAGACTTTTTTAACCTTTTAATAGAGGAAGTCCTCGGCTCTGCATATTATTAATCAGAAGCTGAGTGTATGTAGTTTTACGTTAGGAAATGCAGTCTTGAATTTACAAACAGTCGGCCAGTACCGGAGAACATATAACACATTGATCAAATTTAGTTTTCAGTCACGTTGAAAGTAATATTCTACTCGTTTAGTTTTGCCTTCATTCGTTTTAGATGTCAGTACTGACATACGAGTCTTCAACACATGATTTTTTACAACACGTTTTTTTAACATAATAGTTTAACTAACTAATTTCTAATAACTACCTTTTTTATCTTTCCCATGGTGACAGTGCATAATATTTTACTAGTTATTTTGCAAGAGAGTTGTATTCAGATTAAAGTGTAATTTAAAGACTTCACTAGGTTATGTTAACTAGGACAGTTAGAATAATTAGTCAAGCTATAGTATAACTGGTTTGTTGTGTAGACAATCAAAAATATACAGTAAATATTTCTTAAGGAGGCTAATATTACTGACCTTAACATTGTATTTTTAAAAATAAGAAACTGCTTTTATTTAGGAAATAAACTATAAGAAAAAGACTTATTATTTATTATTATTACTTCTTTTTTTTACAGGAAATACTGAAAAATAAATCCTTGGTTTGTTAAAGATCACTTGGAAAACATTATTTTAAATTAATGGGAGGGCAAAAAAATTGACTTTAAAGTTTACAGGTGTAAAACTGTGCCTTGATGTACTTGAACGTTAGAAATGTGTTATCCACTACAATACAAAGTTCCTTGTCAAATAAATTGAGGAAGATTATTTTGAGTATGGGCTGCATGGTGGCACAGTGGGTAGCACGTTCGCCTCACAGCAGGTTGCTATGTGAGCCCCGGCTGGGTCAGTTGGAGTTTCTGTGTGGAGCTTGCATGTTCTCCTTGTGTTGGCGTGGGTTTCCTCCGGGTGCTCTGGTTTCCCCCACAAATCCAAAAACATGTGGTGTAAGTGAATTGGGTAGGCTAAATTGTCCGTAGTGTATGAGTGTGAATGAGTATGTATGGATGTTTCCCAGTGATGGGTTGCAGCTGGAAGGGCATCCGCTGTGTAAAACATATGCTGGATAAGTTGGCGGTTCATTCTGCTGTGGGGACTAACCCGAAAAGAAAATGAATGATTATTTTGAGTTTAAGTTATATAATTATCTTGTTTATACAGACTGCAGAGTCATGCATGAAAAAAATGACTTTGAATAATTAAGTAGTTTGTGATGTATGTTAAAGTGTGCCCTCTAAAAGCACATACTGGCCCCCCCAGTCATTCTGGTCTAGAACCGCCATTGCTTATAACACTCGCACCAACAACCCCCCCCCCCCCCCCCCCCCCCCCCCAAAAGACACCACTGGGTCTGATATAGGGGGTTTTCAATCACGTGGTTCTGGTGACGCGCAAAATTCAGATGGAGGGCAGGAAGCAAGAACTAAATGAGAGACCTATCCCTGCAGAAAAAAAACCCCGCTTAAACCAGCCTAAGATGGTTGGCTGGTTTAAGCTGGTCGACCAGCCTGGTTTTTAGAGGGGTTTTGGCCAATTCCAGGCTGCTTTCCAGTCATTTCCAGCCTGGTTTTAGCTGGTCAGGCTGGAAAATGACCAGCTTAAACCAGTTAAAACTAGCTTGACCAGCCTGGTTTTAGCTGGTCAACTCCCAGCCTGACCAGGCTGGAAATGGCTACAAACCAGCCTGGAAATGGCCAAAACCCCTCAAACCAGGCTGGTCAACCAGCTAAAACCAGCCAACCATCTTAGGCTGGATTTTTCAGCAGAGATGGAGGAAAGTTTGTATTTTTGTGGTTTATACCATATTTCAAAGGAGAAATAAATAGAAAATGACCACGTGTGCTATTACATGTTTCAAATGTGATCCTTATATCATGAGCAGGGGCGGACTGGCCATTGGGAGCACCGGGACTTTTCCCGGTGGCCTGACGGTCAATCTGGCCTGCCACCGTGGGTCTGGCCTGCCGCACCCATCGAAAACCCCCATTCCCCCTGAAGATCGCTTCAGAAGTGGCCTGACTGACAGTCACTTTGGCCCGCGCACTCATCTCTCCACCCCCGCCCTTCGCTTTTTAGATCCTGCCAACCGTGACCATGGCCTGACGCGCACCCATCGCACCCATCGAGGGTCGAGTTTTCTATTAAACTGTCAATGCGGCGGTATATACTGTATAAACTATTACGTTACATAAAGAAGAAAAAATAAAGTAGCCTAAATGTTTGGAAGCATATAGATAATACTTGAATTAAACTGTCTTGGTATGTTGTTGCTGTGGTAAAACACAACTGTAGTAATAAACAACTGTAGTAATATTATTATTTTAACAATATAAGCAGTATTACAAACAACATTTAGGCCTACACTGAAATTATACTGAAGTTACTCCCATAACTCACGAAGAGCATCATGGAGTAGGATAGATGTAACGTCATTGGCTCATGGCAATTTGTCTAATAATACCCTTGCTGGAAAATCCATCTTAACCAGTCTAAAATGGTTGTCTGGTTTTAGCTGGTCGACCAGCCTGGTTTTAGACTGGTTTTGGCCCTTTCCAGGCTGGTTTCCAGCCATTTCCAGCCTGGTCTTAGCTGGTCAGGCTGGGAGTTGACCAGCTAAAACCAGCTTGACAAGCCAAAACCAGCTATGTCCAGTTTAAACCAGGCTGAAATTATCAATCTTCTTGACTGAATTTAGGGCGTTGCCTTTAAGTTCGTCAGGATTTGATTTAACCGCCAAAACTGTTTTTAGGCGGCAATTTTTATTCACCATAACAACGGCTCACCGGTGACAGAAACAGCTCGGTACCGACGGCAGATGCACACACATACAGTACACCGACAGACCTATCTCTATACCTTCAGAAAAAGTTACAGTTGGCACGATAAAGTAAGTTTATTTGTCTCGTTTTGAACGTACTCTCGCGAGCCGCCATTTTACCTGTACAAAACAGTCATTCAGTCATGCTATTGTTTTAATTCTCTATCACAATTATAGGTACAGGCTTTGTGGAGCAAATGTTTTACGTTTTACTGCACTTTGATAATCTTATAATATTTTTTGCAATTAAACATTTTGTTGTTGTTGTTATTATTATTATTATTATTATTATTATTATTATATTAATAATTTTATTAGTAGTATTATCGAATCTTTCCAACTGTCCACTGCTGTTTATTGCCTTCACATGATATTAATTTGCATTGTTTTAGCCACTAGGTGTCAGCAATGCTCTATGTGATGTAAATGGCAGACTAGACAGATTCTGGTTTCTCAGACTTAACACACTGACCATGTTAACCTAGAATGCTCGGAGACTGATGAACATTACACATTTTTATCTTCATTTTTGGGGCAAACAAAAAAGGTGTGTTTACTTCAGGATGTTCATCATTTTTTCCTCTTCACGTGACTTCAAAGTATTTTACATCTCAGCGTAATACAATGTTTTAGAAGTTTCCATAATTTTTTTAAATGATATTTCTATTTAATTTTTATTCATCAATTTTTATTTTTTTTAAATTGTGAACACAAAAAACATGAAGAAGACGATCAGCATATAGCAGAGTGCATAAAACTAAATGTATTAACCAGAATACAGGTTGTTAAATAATAATGTTAATAATAATGCCAACAACAACACATTTTTAATTTTTAAATTTAAGTTTAAGATATTTTATTGGCATCAAAAAAGTTATTTTTATTGACAGAAACCACATAACAATGTAATTAAACACATTGTGTAACATTTATATAACTTTTATGAAAATAAAATGGCAAAATATAGGTGAATGATTCATCTTTATTCAGCATAAATACATATAAAAATTAACCAACATAGTCTACTTATTGTGATCTTATTAATATAAATAGTAGAATTAATGATCATACAAAATGTTATTATATGTAAAGTAGGGCTGGGCGATATTGCAATCTCGATAATTATTTTCCATATTTAATGATAACGATATATATTTCAATATAAGTTAATGCTTCTGGATTTAAAAGAGTTCCTCAACAATGACTGAAGCCATTAGAGGGTCCATTAAATGGCGTTAATAGAATTTCAGAACTTTTCAGTGGCCGAACATCATTTTTTTTTATTGTTTTTTAAGTGAAAGAGGAACATAGTGAAATAATAAAGACTTTTTTCCTTTTTTTGTTATATTTTTCCCCCATGAACAACCTCCCTCCCCTTAAATTAAATTAAATTAAATTAAATTAAATTAAATTAAATTAAATTAAATTAAATTAAATTAAATTAAATTAAATAAAAAAAAAAATATATTAAAATTAATCAATTAAATTAATAAATTAAATAAATTAAAAATGTACATAGTCACAGAGTTTGATAGTACAGTGAGGAAGTATTTAACATCAATGTTTGCCCATTGAGTTTGCTTGCATTAATCTTTTAAGCATAGACCTTTTCATTTCCTTTCCTAGTTTGTGAAGTGTTACGCCTTTTTCAAAGTATGAGATCATTGGATTCCATACTGTATAAAAACGTTTAGTGGATCCTCTAAGAGAGTATTTATTTTCTCCAATCTTAAAAACAGCATCACTATCACTAAACCAGAGTGAAACTAGAGGTGGTTTACTTTATTTCCAATTAAGCAATATTCTTCTCTGAGCCATAAGACATGCGAAGGCATAAGCGTGTTGATTACTGTACTCCAAAAACAGCCATTTCAAAACTAGGCCTAATGTCTTTATGTATGCCTCGGAGAGAATTTTAAATATAGTGGCTGAACATGTCTAATCCGGTGCGTCTCTAATAGCAACACACTTTTAGATTCCCATTGTTGCACATTTCTGCTGTGTGATTGGCTCTTAGATCAAAAAAAGTCCAGAGCTTATCATTGTTATTGACATAAATATTGTTTATCAGCCCAGCCCTAATGTGAAGTGATTAAAACTGCCAAATGGGTTGGAAGAATAGTGAGAGTGTAAATTAATTAATCTTTTAATGTCATACTTTTCTCTTTTTTCCAAATATGCCTGACTAGACTTTATACATTTAATTTGCTATATAAACTAGTTATAAACGTGTTCCACTTCATTACATTTTAATGGGTTTAATTTAATAACTTAGGATAAAAATGTTTGATGGGCAGCACGGTGGCGCAGTGGGTAGCAGGATAGCCTCGCTGGGTCCGTTGGCATTTCTGTGTGGAGTTTGCATGTTCTCCCGGTGTTGGCGTGGGTTTCCTCCACGTGCTCTGGTTTCCCCCACAGTCCAAACACATGCGCTTTAGATGAATTGAATAAGCTAAATTGGTTGTAGTGAATGTGTGTGAATGCAAGAGTGTATGGGTGTTTCCCAGTGTTGGGTTGCAGTTGGTGGTTCTTTCCGCTGTGGCGACCCTTGATTAATAAAGGCACTAAGCCAAAAAGAAAATGAATGAATTAATGAAAAATATTTGATCATTATTTTTTCAGAATTTTAAAATTTGTACAGGAATTTTCGATGTTGATCCTTTGTGTCCTTTTTTCTAATAAAAAAAACTAAGCAGACTTAAATAAGCACAATTTTTCACCTGTACTGTAAGATATCTCACAGCTAAATAAATAAATAAATGTTTTTTTTCCAGAAGCACAATTTCTGATGTCTCTGATATTTGCAGGTTTTCCATCACAAAGCCTGATTTTAGAGGACGTTACCAAAATGACATTCTTCGAAACCTCCCAACAGGCATTTAACGAGAGGTAAGAACATACACACTTTCTATAATTATATATTATTAAGAATATAAATTATTAAACTCTCCTCTTACTGATAAAAGCATTTTAAAAAGCCTTGTGATTGATTTTGGCAAATTTAATTGCTGAAATAAATAATATATCACACTGCAGACAGTGATATTCAGCGATTCGATATTGTTATAATGAACATTCAGGTAAATAAATAAATAAATAAATAAATAAGTAAATAAATAAATAAAATAAATAAATATTTCTGATGTCTCTGATATTTGCAGCCTGATTTTAGAGGACGTTACCAAAATGACATTCTTCGAAACATCCCAACAGGCATTTAATGAGAGGTAAGAACATACACGCTTTCTATAATTATTAAACTATTATAAAAACTTTAATGATTAAACTCCTCTCTTACTGAAAAAAGCATTTCAAAAAACCTTGTGATTGATTTGGGCACATTTAATTGCTGAAATATATAATATAACACACTGCAGACAGTGATATTCAGCAATTCGATATATTGTGATGATGAACATGCATTATATTGATATTGCGAACGCTTCGAAATAGTGAATGTTTATTTATTTATTTATTTATTAAACTTTTAGAGTGCATTTTAAGAATATACAAAGTGTATTTGCAGTGTTCATAATAAATGCTTGAAGATTTAATTGGTTAATTATCTTAATTCAATAATTTTCACATGTAATTCTACTCTACTACATGCTGAAATATTGACTATTTATAGTGGTGTTGTACATTAACACTGCAATAATAAGACATCAATAGTTACCATTAGTTAATTTAACTAAACTCACAATGAAAACAAAAGCTGTTATTAGTCTTTGCTGTTGTTAATTTCTTAGTTAATGCCTAATTACGTGTTAAAATAGTAGTCATAATCTCATAGGTGTTTTATTGAATGCAATCAATAACTAAGAACATTCTGTAGTATTTTTAAATTAATATTTATCATAGTAACTTTAATAAATCTGGCTTTTTCTCACTGTTGATTTTAATTTATTTACTAACGTTTACTAATGAGATTTTATTGTGAAGTGTTACCTGTTGTACTTTAATCCTTTAGCAATTTAAGCTGGTTGAAATATTAATTTATTCTGAACATGAATGGATTTTTATAAAGTATTAATACCGTAATTAATACAGTATTAATAAGTATTAAGTAGTATTTTTTGTTATTAATGTGTTAATTTTGTTACCTGTTTACTATCTTTTTTGCAGCTCAGTATCATAATAATACCATATACTGTGATAAAAGCTTCAGCAATTAATCACAACAAGAAAATTTGATACTGTCATGAGCCTGTATCACACGCTTGCTAAATAAATCTGATCTGGTCATCACACGGCAAACAGCAACCTGTTGTTCAGCTCAGGGTCAGCAGGTCAAAGCGGGCAGGATCACATCAAGATGGCAGATGTTGGCATTCACAATTAATAATCTACCCAGGGAATTGCATTTCCCAACTCAAATAACACACATCTTGCAATTAATCGAGACCAATTAGCGAATGCGAAACTTGTGGGGACGAGTCAGACAACCGAAAGCCACCTTGTTTAGCATCTCAAAAACACCAGTCTATACCCACATGAAGAAAAAGAAGACAACAAAAAGGAAATACTATAGTGTTTCTGAAGCATACAATACAGCACAATACAAAAATATATATTACAGTAGCCTGTTCACAACAATTTGTTAATGAATGCTTCAGCAAACTGTAGCATTACATATAGTGATAAACTGATGAACTGCAATAAATTCTGTAGTATACTTTAGTTTTACTACAGTAAACTGTGGTGTATTGTAGTATAATATATCGTAGCGTTGTAGAAAACTACAGTATTGGGTCATTTATTTATATTATTATAGTTATTGTGTTACTATAGCAACTATAGAATTACCACAACATATCAATTAAAAGAAAGAAGAGTTGTTGTTACCATAGTAACTATATAATTATCACAACAGATCAATTACAGTTGTAGTTTTGTTACCATAGTAACTATATAATTATTAAAACCGATCAATTACTGTAATTGTTGTTACCATAGTAACTTTAGAATTACCTCAACAGATCAATTACAGTTGTTGTAGTTTTGTTACCATAGCAACTATAGAATTACCACTACAGATCAATTACTGTAGTTGTTGTTACAATAGCAACCATAGATTTACCACAACATATCAATTATTGTAGTTGTTGTTATGTTACCAAAGCAACTATAGAATTACCACTACAGATCAATTACTTTAGTTGTCGTGTTACCATAGCAACTATAGAATTACCACTACAGATCAATTACCGTAGTTGTTGTTACCATAGTAACTCTAGAATTATCACAACAGATCAATTATTTTTTAATTGTTGTGTTACCATAACAACTATAGAATTACCACAAAAATCTAATTAGTGTAGTTGTTGTGTTACCATAGTAACTATAGAATTCCCACAACAGATCAATTACTGTAGTTGTTGGGTTACCATAGAAACTATAGAATTACCACAACAGATCAATTACTGTATTTTTTGTTACCATAGCAACAATATAAATACCCCAACAGATCAATTACTTTAGTTGTTGTGTTACTATAGCAACTATAGAATTACCACAACAAATCAATTATTATAGTTGTCTTTGCCATAGTAACTATAGAATTACCCCAAAAAATAAATTAATATTATTGTTGTGTGACCATAGCAACTATAGAATCACCACAACAGATCAATTACTATAGTAGTTGTGTTACCATAGCAACTATAGAATCACCACAACAGATCAATTATTATAGTTGTGTTACCATAGCAACTATAGAACCACCCCAACAGATCAATTACTGTAGTTGTTGTTACCATAGCAACTATAGAATCACCACAACAGAAAAATAACTGTAGTTGTTGTTACCATAGCAACTATAGAATCACCACAACAGATCAATTACTATAGTAGTTGTGTTACCATAGCAACTATAGAATCACCACAACAGATCAATGACTGTAGTCGTTGTTACCAGAGCAACTATGGAATCACCACAACAGATCAATTACTATAACTCTTGTGTTACCATAGCAACTATAGAAGGACATTAATATAGTATGGTTCCAAATCACTCTAGTATTTGCTATAAATGACTAGTATTTTGTTCATGCGGGTGTCAATCAAACAACAGCGCACCTGCAGAAAGACGATGGCGATGGAAAGTGCCAGATTAGGGTAGAGTGTCGCTGATTGCCGCTGATGTAGTTGACCTTTCTAATGAGCGCTAAGCGGTTGAAACCACAGATTGCAGCCCAGCCCTTACACATGCTTTTTATTTATTCATTCATGCCTATATTCAGCCTTGGGAAGTCTATAAAAAAACCTCAGCCTTTGCTCTCCTCGTCGGCGGTTTACCACTAAAACATTTTTATAATCAGCCTTTATTGTTCGTTCGCTCCTTGTGGGAGATGCGCCCATGTTCATTTTTTAAAAGGGCAAATCAACCATAATTCAGTTTATAAACTGCCGCGCGCATGCATGAATATTCATGAGCTTCCTGAAGCTGCCACGGGCACGCTGATTCATTAGGCGTATGTAAATATCACTCACTTTAATTGCCCCTAAACTGACTCAACATAATGTTGTCATTAGCAAATTATTACTTATTTGTCTCGCTAATCGTACAGTATGGCACAAATGCGGCGTCTACACATATATGATTACAATTATAAAGCTCTTTCTCAGTGGCTGCCCGCATGATGGGTGCTGTCCTCGGCCTGCAGATGGATTGTGGGTAAAGTCTGGGTTGCGGGTGCTAATGAGTTAGCGAGGTGTTTAGCGGTACAATTAAACAAACTGGCACTTTTGTGGGTGCCGGCTCGTCAGCTTTGTTTTCTTCGCCCTGTCACTGAACGCATCTGAAAAATCATCAGAGTTATTACCGTGATGGTCTGAGCGGAGTAAAACATTTCTCATGTCACCATCGGAGGCCTGTTGAGATCCAGAAATATATAACTCAAGACAAAATGAAGAGAAAATGGTCTGATGACAAACATAATGGAGCCATCCGTGATGAAAGATGTGTTATAGAGATAGTTGTGCGCCTAGAAGTTTATCTGAGGACGCTGAGAGTAAAAACTGGCGAATTGTAACTCTAGTTTGATCATATTGTGAATAGATGTTATTTATTTACAGTCGCTGATTTGAGTTCTTACAACAGGGCGACACGGTGGCTCAATGGTTAGCATTGTCGCCTCAAAGCAAGAAGGTCACTAGTTCGAGTCCCGGCTGGGCCAGTTGGCATTTCTGTGTGGAGTTTGCATGTTCTCCCCGTGTTGGCATGGGTTTCCTCCGGGTGCTCCGCTTTCCCCCACAGTCCAAACACATACGCTATAGGGGAATTGATGAACTAAATTGGCCGTAGTGTATGAGTGTGTGTGTAAATGTGAGAGTGTGTGGGTGTTTTCCAGTACTGGGTTGCAGCTGGAAGAGCATCCACTGTGTAAAACATATGTTGGAATAGTTGGCAGTTCATTCCGCTGTGGCACTCCCTGATAAATAAAGGACTAAACTGAAGGAAAATGAATGAATGGATGATAGTAACAACAACAACAATTATCTAAATTATCATCAGGGGGCTATTCCATAAAGCAAGCTTAGAGAAAAAGCCAGGCTTATTTTGGTAAGTCAGGTTTATTAATGGCGGATTCGGTTTCATAAATCAAATTTACGATAGTTCAAACTTAGTTACCCTGGCAACTTATGCTGGGAAACTAGCCTGGTCTGGGGCAGGCTAACTCTCAGGCTTAGTCAAGTTCAAGCGTAATCAAAGTAATGTTAACATTCACCTGCCATAGTTTGATGCCATTTTAATTTAGTTAACCTCTTAATAATGATTAAAACTTTATAGTCACTTAATAGTAAATATATATCTAATGGAATTAGTTGTCAAATATATGCAGTGTAACTTAAATTAAACAAACGGACCATCAAAATAAAGTGTGACAATATATTTAAATTCATATGAGTTATTCCAAACAAAACAAATACAAACTACAACATTTCAACTATATTTTATATTTTTTCAACTAAATTTTATATAGGTTCTGTTGATTTTTTTTTTTTTTCTCGTTACTAAAATTGTATTTAACATTTTCCCCCAACATATTTATTTGGGTGTACTAATTTTTGCACTGTGATCTTCAGTTTGGTTTTTGATCAATTATTTCCAAATGTTGCTTAGTGAATAATTTAATGTATATGCACAAATATATTATTGTAAAGCATCCTGTAGAAAATATTAACTTAAAAGATAGATCTGTGAGGGGTGTATATATATATATAGCGTAATGAACCGCCAACTTATCCAGCATATGATTTACGTAGCGGACGCCTTTCCAGCTGCAACCCATCACTGGGAAACACATACACTATAGACAGTTTAGCTTACCAAATTCATCTATACCACATGTCTTTGGATTTGAGGGGGAAACCGGAGCACCCGGAGGAAACCCACGCCAACACGGGGAGACGAAAGCACTGACTGATATAAGGAAACAGACTACATTTCTTAAATAATGACTTTAAAGCTGCAAACCCTGAGTGGAATAATCGGGAGATGATCCGGGCCGTGCAGTACGCTCACTTTAATGTAAAGATATTTTCCCACGGGGCGCGGGAAACACACGTGTCAAAGAGAAAGCAGCTATTTGCAGCAGTTTCGGGAGCAAATTAAAAATCCCACCGCTTGTGTGTGCACGACTCTTTGTTGTCATTTTAATGTGCTTACATTTAGCACATTTTGTATGTTACATTGAGGCTGCAATGCAATAAAGCTTTTCCTTGCAAGTAACAAATGGCAGTAAGCACGCATTCTCTCTCTCTCATCTCTCTCTCTCTCTATCTCTCTCTCTCTCTCTCATCTCCTCTCTCTCTCCTCTCTCTCTCTCCTCAGTCTCTCTCTCTCTCTCTCTCTCTCTCGCACGCGCGCGGTCAAGTACAATTTCTATCTACTATGACAAATATTTAATGTTAAGGCCTAAATAATGGCTTATATTTTAAAATATATTGTTACATATGTGGCCTATTGAGACGATCTGCAATTTCTTGTCAGCCCTCTCTCTTGCAAGCCGTATTATTTTGTTATGTTTAAATTATTATATGTTTGAACTCTAAAAACTAATGTGGCTCACTCGCTGTGAACAGCTGTCTCATCTCAGAGCTCTTTCAGTTCTCGAAGTTGCCATGGTAGCACACAACATAATCGATGTATCTATGATCGACCTTTAAGGTTTTACGACAGAAACGTGCACGAGCAGTTATCTAGACTATTTAAACTGAACTCAGACTAGTTAGATCAAATGATCTTCAACTTACTGTTATGGAACCAAATTAAGCGTGGATGTTTAGTTTGGCTCACTGAAGTCAGGCTTTTGACTTTAATCCCCGCTTTTCTAAACGACTTTTATGGAATAGCCCCCAGATTAATTTATGACGTAAATAATAATTACAGTTTATACATTACTGAAAATTACTACAATTAATTTTATAAATGTTATTTTTTGTTAAGAAGCTTCTTAACAAAAGTTTTATCAAGAAGTTTTGTCAGATTAAATAAAACAAGTAAATTTATAATAAACAAATAGACATTTTAAAAAAGTACAACAAAAAAACTAATAAATCTGACAGAAATGATATATAGACAAAAATGAAATCTAGACATTATAAACATTTTTAAAAATACATAGACATTTTAATAAAAAAAGAGGAACAAAAATGAAATGCAGACATTGTAAATATTTTAAAATATAATATATATAGACTTTTTAAAAAAGCAAACAAAAACAAAAATGACAAATTAAATATAGACATTTTAAAATATCTGTAGACATTTAATGAAAACACAAATGTAACAAAAATGAAAGATAGACATTAAACGATGATAGTTTAAAAAAAAAAAGCAGTTTAATAAATAATAAATCTAATAGGGCAGCATGGTGGCACAGTGGGTAGCACTCTCGCCTCACAGCAAGAAGGTCGCTGGTTCGAGCCCCGGCTGGGTCGGTTGGCGTTTCTGTGTGGAGTTTGCATGTTCTCCCGTGTTCGTGTGGATTTCCTCCGGCTGCTCCGGTTTCCCTCACAAGTCCAAACCATGCGGTACAGGTGAATTGGGCAGGCTAAATTGTCTGTGGTGTTTGTGTTTGAATGAGTGTGTATGGATGTTTCCCAGTGATGGGTTGCAGCTGGAAGGGCATCCGCTGCTTAAAACATATGCTGGATAAGTTGGCGGTTCATTCCGTTGTGGCGACCCCTGAATAATAAAGGGACTAAGTGAAAGGAAAATGAATGAATAAATATATATATATATATTTACAGTTGAAGTCAGAATTATTCGCCCCCTTTGAATTTTTTTTCTTTTTTAAATATTTCCCAAATGATGTTTAACAAAGCAAGGAAATTTTCACAGTATGTCTGATAATATTTTTTCTTCTGGAGAAAGTCTTATTTGTTTTATTTCAGCTAAAATAAAAGCAGTTTTTAATTTTTTTAAACACCATTTTAAGGTCAATATTATTAGCCCCTTTAAGCAAATTTTTTTTCCGACTGTCTACAGAACAAACCATCATTATACAATAACTTGCCTAATTATCCTAACCTGCCTAGTTAACCTAATTAACCTAGTTAAGCCTTTAAATGTCACTTTAAGCTGTATAGAAGTGTCTTGAAGAATATATAGTCTAATATTATTTACTGTCATCATGACAAAGATAAAATAAATCACTTATTAGAGATGAGTTATTAAAACTATTATGATTAGAAATGTGTTGAAAAAATCTTCTCTACGTTAAACAGAAATTGGGGAAAAAATAAACAGGAGGGCTCATAATTCAGGGGGGCTAATAATTCTGACCTTAACTGTATATAGACATTTTAAGCAAAAGAAAAACGAAAAAAAATTGACAGAAATGATATATAGACAAAAATAAAATAGTCATTATAAATATTTTAATACACACATACATATATATAGACATTAAAAAATAAATAAATAAATAACAAAGATGAAAAAAAAATAAGATATGAGATAATTAATACAAACGTTAAACCAAAATGTAAAATAAAAATATTCCAATTATTTAAAAACTTTTAATTAAACTTGTATTAGTGATAGAAACCCCCCTCCTCCCCAGATATTTAACAAATAACATACAAAGTACACAAATATAGAAAAGTATAGAATTAAACAGTAGTATTTCCATGTAAAATCATACTTCAGCAGTGTATTCTGTGTGTCGGGTTTGTTTAGTTCTGTACATGCATTTATTTATTCTTTACAGCCTCACAATTAAGCTGTTTAGTGTTCTTTATGAGGCCAGTTGTTCTCGGTACAACAAGCATGACAAAATGGGAAGGGGAAAAAAAAAGGGAAAAGTAGAGGCTGGCCTGAGCGGGACGGGCTGAAACAGCTCATAAAGTGATGTGATGGATGGCCTGTGGTCCCCGAAGGCTCCCACACCATGTAAATTGGCCCAGACAATGCATTATGGATCAGGCGTTTGAGATTATGGCTTGTTAATGTGTTTCCCTCTGCTTGTGTGCAGGCAGGGACGTGGACACCTCATTGACGGGGTCTGTGGGTGCAGATGGGGAGATTTTGGGGGGTCTCTGTGTGTGTGTATGTGTGTGTGTGTGTCCATATGCTTCTGTATCAGATCCTCCGGGACGCAGGCCATCTGCTCGGGTTCAGGCTTTCGGGGTGTGAAGTGGGACTGAACATGTTTAGGCCTTCATAAAGAATGGCTGATGTGTCTTCAACATTGCCAGGGTTGCCAGGTCTTTGAAAAAAAAAAAAAAAAGAGAGAATGAGAGAATGGGAGTAGCCAAATAGACAGTCAAAAATAGCCCAAAACTAGCACAATAGCATTAAAAATATGACATCAGGCTTTCGGTGTGTGAAGTGGGACTGAATATTACCAGGTTTTTGCAAAAAATTATAAAAAGTCTGAAGTAGGACTGAACATGTTTAGGTCTTCATAAAGAATGGCTGATGTGTCTACAACATTAACAGGGTTGCCAGGTTTTCTCAAAAAAAAATTGAGAAAAAAAGCAGCTAAATGTCCAGTCAAGAATAGCACAAAACTAACTCAAAGGCTAATAAAAACTAGCACAATAGTGTTAAAATTCAAAATATGATGTCAGCCTTTCGGGGTGTGAAGTGGGACAGAACATAAGCAGGGTTGCCAGGTTTTTGCAAAAAAAAAAAAAAAATAAATAAAGTGGGAAGTGCGACTGAACATGTTTAGGCCTTCATAAAGGACAGCTGATGTGTCTTTAATATTACCCGGGTTGCCAGGTTTTCGCAAAGAAAAAGAAAGAGAGAAAAAAGTAGATTATTTACTGTTTAAAGCAAAGTTTACTCAACTATTTTTTTTTTATTTAGAGATTATTGAATTTTAATATAAAAATGAAATAATTGTAGGCGACATGGTGGCTCAGTGGTTAGCACTGTGGCCTCACAGCAAGAAGGTCGCTGGTTCGAGTCCCGGCTGGATCAATTGGTGTTTCTGTGTGGAGTTTGCATGTTCTCCTCGTGTTGGTGTGGGTTTCCTCCGGGTGCTCCGGTTTCCCCCACAGTCCAAACACATGCGCTATAGGGGAATGATTAAATTGGGCGTAGTGTATGAGTGTGTGTGTGAATGTGAGAGTGTATGAATGTTTCCTAATACATATGGCGGAATAGATGCTGGTTCATTTCGCTGTGGCGACCTCTGATAAATCAGAGACTAAGCCTAAGGAAAATAAATGAATTGATGAACTAATTATAAAAATATGACGAAACACATTAGAATAAGCTTAATTTCAATCAGAAAGACTGAAATACTCTGTTAAAATCCTGGGTTCCTCACAATCTATTGTGTTGCGACAACATAAAGTATTTTTACAAATTGGATGAAACGAAGTGGATTGAACATCAAACAATTATGTTGTCCTCACAAAAACCTCAAGAATTGTGTTGCTTCAGCTCATTTTAAATAAGTAGTTTGAAAAAACAACAAATGTTATTTCTTGAGTGTATTTGGATATATATATATATATATATATATAACTTGAATTTAGTTTATGAGTAAAGCATTGCAAACCAAGACTATTTGATTAAAAATATTGTTACCATTTATTGCCATTTCATCTGTGAGTATATTGTCAAATTTAATGAGGAAATCAGAATTTTCAGCATTATTCAGGAATCCAACCCAGGCTCATTTTGAAAACGTACCCCTGTATACCTTTCTAGAGAGCGCCAAAAACATCCCAGGAGCTACGTTTTTTTGTAGTTTTTGTTTTCATGAATCCACCAGAGGCTGCTGTGTACGCTTTTTCAGATTTCTCTCGTGCGTGCCATTCAGGCCTGCTGTTCTCGCGTAAATCCACCAGAGGGCGCTGTCGACTGACTGACTGACTGATCCACCCTCCTCCTTCCCCAAACCCAACCAACAGTGTTTTCAAAAGCAATCCAGAAAAAGAAAAGCCCTCGCCTGATTTTTACCACGTTTTC
>LR812531.1:1374121-1426621 GCA_903798195.1 Danio kyathit | reverse complement strand
CTCGCGGTGCATCATGGGACATCGTAGTGTGCATCGGATGCGCACTTCAGAATCTCGCCGGAAGTAGTAGGTCATCCGGGTACTTCTTACATACTGTTTTTTCGAATTCTATGACTACTCGGCTCGCATACTGTTTTTAACATACTGTATAGTTATGTGAGTGCGATTTCAGACGCAGCCAGAGATTCAGTACGTTATGTTAAATATTAAATAAAAGTCTACTGGTACATATAATAATTAATTAATATAATAAGTCATTATATAACCATGAATGGCAGCATGGTGGCGCAGTGGGTAGCACAATTGCCTCACAGCAAGAAGGTCGCTGGTTCGAGCCCCGGCTGGGTTAGTTGGCATTTCTGTGTGGAGTTTGCATGTTCTCCCCATTCCTCCGGGTGCTCCGGTTTCCCCCACAGTCCAAACACATGCGCTATAGGTGAATTGATTAACTAAATTGGCTGTAGTGTATATATGTGTGTGTGTGTGAATGAGTGTGTATGGGTGTTTCTCAGTACTGGGTTGCAGCTGGAAGGGCATCCACTGTGTAAAACATATGCTGGATCAGTTGACGGTTCTACTTTGGTGACCCCTGATGAATAAAGGGCAGAGATGTATAAAGTACTAGAGACCCAGACTTAAGTAAAAGTACAAGTGCTCTATTAAAAAAGTGACTTGAGTAGAAGTTGAAGTGCTCTTTAAGCACAATACTTAAGAGGAAGTACTAAAGTATTCAACATTTTTTGTACTTAAGTATTGCAAGTAGTTTATTTAAAATTTTACTACTCAAGTACTGAAAGTAAAAGTACAAGTATTGTGTTATGTAGTTATTTTTAAAAAAGCAGTCAAAAGACATATTGTTTTGTTTATTTTAAATATCTTTTTTGGGGCACAGGATTAAGCAGAACAAAAAGAACCATGGTTTACAATTTATAATATAAATAAATAAATAAATAATAAATAAATAAATAAATATGTATGTATATGATGGGTCAAAAACCCCATTCAGCGTGAGAGCCTTTATGATAGACGGTTAACGTTATGTGAACATTGCAGCATGATATGAACCGCGGGTAGCTAACGGTAGTTAACTTATCTAGCTCATATGGATAGCTCAAACTGCTGTTTTGTGTATTATATTATCTGTAACTTGACATGTTTCTTCAAATCCGACGGTAGAGTATGCACTTTATTCTATATGAACTGTCTTTCACTCCGACAAATGCAAACATTGGCTCTAAATAGGGTCACGGGTGGTCTTTTTCCTCATCGCCACGAACAGTTAAAAGTGAAGGAGTTAAAGGTGGAATTTCTGGGTTTTTGCTCTCTATGCAGGCAGGCAGCACTGTCTTCTCTGATCGTCTGATCAATGAATGATTGATTCGTAACATTTTTATAATTGTAACGAGTAACTATGCAACACATAAAAAATCTACTGGAGTAAAAGTATTAAGCTCATCGAAAATATGTACTGAAGTAAAAGTAGAAGTAGGAGAAAAAAACAATACTCCAGTAGAGTACAGATACAGCCTTTTAGTACTTAAGTACAGTAGTGAAGCAGTTCTACTTCGTTACTATACATCTCTGATAAAGGGACTACGCTGAAGGAAAATAAATGAATGAGTGTTACCCCTAAAATTTTTAGTTTTTTCTGAAAGTATAATTTAGCTTTGCTTCAAACATTAACAGAAATCAAATATCTAAATCAAATAAATCTAAATCAAAAATATTTACAGTGTAGAAATGACAGCATAGCAGCCAATCCACTACCAGAAAACATGTCTTTTAGTCTTCTTCTGTTTGGTAAATAATAAATCAATCAATAACACAAACACATACAGTTGTGTAGTAATGATAAACTGGAAAACTCTACACTGAATAAAATGATTGATAAGATTTACTAAGTGGTTGCAAACAGTTGACATGGGCTGAATTTAAACAAACAAATTAAGTTTAGTCATGTTCATCTTCATTTATTTGATTAAATTCAGCCCATATAAAGTGTTTACAACCACCTACCTTAAAGAAAAAACATTTAGTTAATCCAATGAATCATTTATTTTCAGTGTAGTGTTTTGCTGATCAGGCTGTGAGTATTTGTCGAGTCTGAATCTGTCGTATGTGTGTGTGTGTGAGGTTTATATATAAGTGTCAGATTAGTGCAGTCAGGCAGAAGGAATCCGCTTTGTCTGCCGTCTGTGGGTAATTAGATAAGTGTTAGTTTAACTTCACGCTGGCCTTCACCTCCACACTGAGCTAATGAGCCTGACTAGTGAACACTGAGGGATCGAGACGCAGACAGACGGAGGAAACACACACAGGTGTCTAATATCACAGAGAGGACTCGTGACGTCTAATGAGTGCACTAACACTAATCACATGTCTTTGTTCTCATGTGAGGATGGAAATGCAAGAGTATGAAGAGTAAGAAGTGCACTGGCAAAAATGATTCATTGGATTTACTAATTACTTTTAAGGTAAGTGGTTGTAAACAGTTGATATGGGCTGAATTTAAACAAATAAAGTTGAACATTACTGCATTTAATTTGTTTCTTTAAATTCAGCCTATATAAATTGTTTGCAACCACTTACCTAATCCGCAATTATGTGTAAAATTAGAGCCTTCGGGCCGTATTACAAAACATCTTAAAGCTAAAAGCAGCTTCTAACTTGCAGATATAGGAGAAAATCTTTACAATAATGGGCGTCACTATTCAGTTTTTAACATCTTAAAGGTACAAATAGCTTCTAACTTGCAGATACGGTAAAAAAAAATCTTTAAAATAATGGCCGTCACTGTTCATTTTTTAAAATCTTAAAGCTAAAAGTAGCATCTAACTTGCAGATATAGGAGAAAATCTTATAAATAATGGGCATCACTGTTCATTTTTTACATCATAAAGCTAAAAGCAGCTTTAACTTACAGATACAGGAGAAAATCTTTAAAATAATAAGCGTCACTGTTCAATTTTTATGATCTTAAAGCTAAAAGTAGCTTCTAACTTACAGATATAGGAGAAAATCTTATAAATAATGGATGTCATTTTTTTTTAACATCCTAAAGCTAAAATAAGCTTCTAAATTGCACATATACAGTTGCAATCAGAATTATTGAACCCCCTTTGAATTTCTTTTTCTTTTTTAAATATTTCCCAAATGATGTTTAACAGAACAAGGAAATTTTCACAGTATGTCTGATAATATTTTTTCTTCTGGAGAAAGTCTTATTTGTTTTATTTCGGCTAGAATAAAAGCAGTTTTTAATTTTTTAAAACCCATTTTAAGGTCAATATTATTAGCCCCTTTAAGCTATATATTTTTTCAATAGTCTACAGAATAAACCATCGTTATACAATAACTTGCCTAATTACCCTAACCTGCCTAGTTAACCTAATTAACCTAGTTAGGCCTTTAAATGTCACTTTAAGCTGTATAGAAGTGTCTTGAAGAATATCTAGTCTAATATTATTTACTGTCATCATGACAAAGATAAAATAAATCAGTTATTAGAGATAAGTTATTAAAACTATTATGATTGGAAATGTGTTGAGAAAATTTTCTCTCCGTTAAACAGAAATTGAGGAAAAAAATAAACAGGGGGGCTCAAATCAGGGGTTGAATAATTCTGATTGCAATTGAAGGAGACCATTTTTAAAAATAATGTGAGTCACTATTTATTTTTTTACATCTTAAAGGTACAAATAGCTTCTAACTTGCAGATACAGTAAAAAAAATCTTTAAAATAATGGGCGTTTAAAATCTTAAAGCTAAAAGTAGCATATAACAATATAGGAGACAAATTTTAAAATAATAGGCGTCACTTATAATTTTGAACATTTCGAAGCTAAAATAAGCTTCTAAAATGCAGATATAGGAGACCAATTTTAAAAATAATGCGCGTCATTTTTCAATTTTTAACATCTTAAAGCTAAAAGCAGCTTCTAACTTGCAGATATAGGAGAAAATCTTTAAAATAATAGGCATCACTGTTCAATTTTTAATATCTTAAAGCTAAAATAAGCTTCTAAATTGCACATATAGGAGGCCATTTTTAAAAATACTGTGAGTCACTATTTATTTTTTTTTATTCTATTTTTTTTTTTTTTTATTCTCTTTATTTTTTTTTTAAATCTTAAAGCTAAAAGTAGCATCTAACTTGCATATATAGGAGACAAATTTAAAAAGAAATAGGCATCATTTATAATTTTTTACATTTCGAAGCTAAAATAAGCTTCTAAAATGCAGATATAAGAGACCAATTTAAAAAATAATGTGCGTCATTTTTCAATTTTTAACGTCTTAAAGCTAAAAGTCGCTTATAACTTGCAGATATAGGAGAAAATCTTATTTATAATGGGTGTCAATGCTCAATTTTTAACATCTTAAAGCTAAAATAAGCTTCTAAATTGGACATATAGGAGACTATTTTTAAAAATAATGTGAGTCACTATTTATTATTTTACATCTTAAAGGTACAAATAGCTTCTAACTTGCAGATACAGGAGAAAATATTTAATATAGCATGTTACTGTATAATTTTTAACATCTTAAAGGTACAAATAGCTTCTAACTTGCAGATACAGTAAAAAAATCTTTAAAATAATGGGCGTCACTGTTCATTTTTTAAAATTTTAAAGCTAAAAGTAGCATCTAACTTGCATTTATAGGAGACAAATTTGAAAAGAACTGGGTATCATTTATAATTTTGAACATTTTGAAGCTAAAATAAGCTTCTAAAATGCAAATATAGGAGACCAATTGTAAAAATAATGCGCGTCATTTTTCAATTTTTAACATCATAAAGCTAAAAGTAGCCTCTAAATTGCAGATGTAGGAGAAAATCTTATAAATAATGGGCATCACTGTTCATTTTTTACATCATAAAGCTAAAAGTAGCTTCTAACTTGCAGATATAGGAGAAAATCTTTAAAATAATAAGCGTCACTGTTCAATTTTTATGATCTTAAAGCTAAAAGTAGCTTCTAACTTACAGATATAGGAGAAAATCTTATAAATAATGGGTGTAATTTTTTTTTTACATCCTAAAGCTAAAATAAGCTTCTAAATTGCACATATACAGTTGCAATCAGAATTATTGAACCCCCTTTGAATTTTTTTTTTCCTTTTTAAATATTTCCCAAATGATGTTTAACAGAGCAAGGAAATTTTCACAGTATGTCTGATAATATTTTTTCTTCTGGAGAAAGTCTTATTTGTTTTATTTCGGCTAGAATAAAAGCAGTTTTTAATTTTTTAAAACCCATTTTAAGGTCAATATTATTAGCCTCTTTAAGCTATATATTTTTTCAATAGTCTCCAGAACAAACCATCATTATACAATAACTTGCCTAATTTCCCTAACCTGCCTAGTTAACCTAATTAACCTAGTTAAGCCTTTAAATGTCACTTTAAGCTGTATAGAAGTGTCTTGAAGAATATCTAGTAAAATATTATTTACTGTCATCATGGCAAAGATAAAATAAATCAGTTATTAGAGATGAGTTATTAAAACTATTATGATTAGAAATGTGTTGAGAAAATTTTCTCTCCGTTAAACAGAAATTGAGGAAAAAAATAAACAGGGGGGCTCAAATCAGGGGTTGAATAATTCTGATTGCAACTGAAGGAGACCATTTTTAAAAATAATGTGAGTCACTATTTATTTTTTTACATCTTAAAGGTACAAATAGCTTCTAACTTGCAGATACAGTAAAAAAATCTTTAAAATAATGGGCGTTAAAAATCTTAAAGCTAAAAGTAGCATATAACAATATAGGAGACAAATTTTAAAATAATAGGCGTCACTTATAATTTAGAACATTTCGAAGCTAAAAAAAGCTTCTAAACTGCAGATATAGGAGACCAATTTTAAAAATAATGTGCGTCATTTTTCAATTTTTAACATCTTAAAGCTAAAAGCAGCTTCTAACTTGCAGATATAGGAGAAAATCTTTAAAATAATAGGCATCACTGTTCAATTTTTAACATCTTAAAGCTAAAAGCAGCTTCTAACTTGCCTATTATTTTAAAGATTTTCTCCTATATCTGCATCACTGTTCAATTTTTAATATCTTAAAGCTAAAATAAGCTTCTAAATTGCACATATAGGAGGCCATTTTTAAAAATACTGTGAGTCACTATTTATTTTTTTTATTTTATTTATTTTGTTTTATTCTCTTTATTTTTTTTTTAAATCTTAAAGCTAAAAGTAGCATCTAACTTGCATATATAGGAGACAAATTTAAAAAGAAATAGGCATCATTTATAATTTTTTACATTTCGAAGCTAAAATAAGCTTCTAAAATGCAGATATAGGAGACCAATTTAAAAAATAATGTGCGTCATTTTTCAATTTTTAACGTCTTAAAGCTAAAAGTCGCTTATAACTTGCAGATATAGGAGAAAATCTTATAAATAATGGGTGTCAATGTTCAATTTTTAACATCTTAAAGCTAAAATAAGCTTCTAATTGCACATATAGGAGACTATTTTTAAAAATAATGTGAGTCACTATTTATTTTTTTACATCTTAAAGGTACAAATAGGTTCTAACTTGCAGATACAGGAGAAAATATTTAATATAGCATGTTACTGTATAATTTTTAACATCTTAAAGGTACAAATAGCTTCTAACTTGCAGATACAGTAAAAAAAAAAAACTTTAAAATAATGGGCGTCACTGTTCATTTTTTAAAATTTTAAAGCTAAAAGTAGCATCTAATAAGCTTCTAAAATGCAGATATAGGAGACCAATTTAAAAAATAATGCGTGTCATTTTTCAATTTTTAACATCTTAAAGCTAAAAGTAGCCTCTAAATTGCATATATAGGAGAAAATCTTTAAAGTAATAAGCGTCACTGTTCAATTTTTATGATCTTAAAGCTAAAAGTATAGCTTCTAAATTTCAGATATAGGAGAAAATCTTATAAATAATGGGCATCACTGTTCAATTTTTATGATCTTAAAGCTAAAAGTAGCTTCTAAATTGCAGGAGAAAATATTTAAAATAATGAAACTTCTAAAATATACACACACATGTTTTTAGAGATTTTCTGCAAGTTACTTTAGCCTTTAAGATGTAAAAAAGCCCTCCTTTATCAGTATTTAAAAATATATTATACACACACACAGTGTTTTAGTGCTTAAACTAGTTCCTTATCAGTGAAACAAGACTGTGAAATCTAAGCAAGAAATAAGTTTTAAAACATACTTTTAAATGTATATCAAATTTACAGAAAAGCACACTGCCAGGACTGACATGAGAGGGTGAAAAGGTGAATCTTGGCCACCAACACTCAGATTTACTCAGGACTGACCTTAAGGCCTGCTGCTGAAATAGATTTTGCTTATTTGAGCACAATAAAATATGATCATGTCTTGATGTTGAATGATTTCATTAGGACAGTAAGGTCTGACTCTGCTTAGACTAAAGTCTCATCACTGAACCTTCAATAATGTCCAGTATAGAATATAAAGTGATGCTGCAGTGGAAACAGAATGAATATTGTGTCTGACTCCATCATGAGCTTGGAGGACTGCATCATACATCTCTGAATGACTCAAATCACGCATTAATAAAGTCATCTGGAATGGCAAAGAAAGCGTTCCTGCAGGACTCCCAGAGTTCATCAAGAGTCTTTGGGTTCATCTTCAATGCCTCCTCCTTCATCTTACCTAATAATGTTCATGTCTGCTGACTGGGCTGGCCAATCCTGGAGCATCTTCTTTGCTTTCAGGAGATTTGATGTGGAGGAGAAGGAGCGCTATCCTGCTGGAGAATTGTCCCTCTGCTGTGGTTTGTAATGTAATGGGCAGCACAAATGTCTTGATACCTCAGGCTGTTGATGTTGATCATCCACTCTGCAGATCTCTCGCACGCCCCCATACTGAATATAACTCCAAACCATGATTTCTCCTTCACCAAACTTGACTGATTTCTGTGAGAATCTTGAGTCCATGTGGGTTCCAGTAGGCCTTCTGCAGTATTTGTGCGGTCTGTATATTTTGTTTATTAGAAAATAAGGTGCTTTTCTGAGAAAATGCCCAAGAGACATGCTGGGGTATTCTCAAAAGTGCAGCACAGTTTTTGTAATCTTTCTAAAAGTGTTTTAAATCTGCTGCTTAATTGAAATACTCCAGGAACATCTCCAAGTTTTTCCCAAACCACCACAGACTCATTTTGGCTCTGGGATATTGTTGATGGGAGGGAGGGACGCTCTAATGGGAGACAATCCACAGGCACATTTAGGCTAGCCCTCATAAAGTTGTGACCCTCCCACTGGTTTTACTGGGTTACCAGGGGGCTGGAGAGGGCCGTCCCAGCTGAATGACAGCAATCCCGAACAGGTCATAAAGCAGCAGAGGTTTGCGGCGCTGGAGAATGAGCACAATGAGAGGAAGCCTGATGCATGCTCTCAGGGTACAAGCATGGGCTCTTTTCAGCCTCTTTGTGTGTGTGTGTGTGTGTGTGTGTGAGCCTGGTGCTGGTGGGCAGAAGCAACAGCAACGCCTCATCAAGCTGCTGTTTTCCCTCTTCTGAAGTGCCTCTGACAATGGCTAACCACAATAGTGCTTAGCAGAGACTTAAAGCGGGACAATGCGGGACCACCAAGCATTTTTTTTTACTGGGATAAGGTGAAGAAGAGCCTCCTTTTCCAAGCCTCATTTTAGATGAAAATCCTTTGGATGAGATCAATGTGGTTTCTTCGTTCTTTGCCCTCAGCACATCTGTATTTTCTCCGTCCTACCTCCCACCTTGCGGCCCAATGGCTAATGTGTAATTAATGAAACAACCGCCGTCACGTAGATCCGCACAATGGCGAGCGGCTGCTCCTCGGGACATGTTTTGGTGAATAAAAAGGCCAGCCCCTCTTTCCTTACATGTAACCCTCTGTGGGCACAATACAGCCTCCCCTGTATCCAGCTTAGCTGCAAAGCTTACATATTAATCTCTTCTCGCGGTCCCCCCCCCCCTGTATTGACGAAACCCTCATGCAGGCCTTCATTTTCTGGTCATGTGCACCCATTAGAAGGGGGCGAACCGGACACAGAGTGACACACAAAGCAGAATGGAGGCTACCAGGCTGAAACTGAGCTTGAAAAGAGACGAACAATTGTTGCTGCTGAAAGGGACAGTTAAAGTGAGACAGCGAGGAGCTGTTACTGCAGTGGAGAACTGATTCAGGATCTGATTTATTTACCGTATGATCTCGTATTTTGGGTTTTGGGTGTATTTACATTTGTGAATTCCATTATGGGATGTTGATCTCTGCTCTGTCCACTTTTGATGTTTAAAATTCAGCTCTACAGTAGGGTTGGGCGATGTTGACCAATTTATTTATGAATAATTAATTCATTCATAATGAATTAATCATTTGTAGCCGATCGTTTTAACAACCTGGCCCGCATGGTCTTGTTTTACTCATAACCAAATCATAAATAAATAAAGAGAAGTTACACACAAATTACCACCTGTCAATCATTTTTTCCGCGGGACTCTGGCATGAGTAGGCAGAGTGATCTGTGTCAGTCAGGGCCGGGGCGTCCATAGAGGCGACCTAAGTGGCTGCCTAGGGAGGCAGAGCAGTCCGGACGGCGTCCGCGGCGCGTCTCCCCCCCTTCGCTTTCGTCCGCAACAAACCCTGCATCATCTCAGCACCCCTCGGTCTTCGCTTTTGTCCGCGACAAACCCCGCATCATCTCAACACCCAGCTCCGCCGGCTTTTCCAGTTTGAAGACAGCATAACTTTCGGTTTGAGGGCGGCATTCTCGTCGTTTGCCTAGAGCGCCAGTTAAGCTTGCTCCGGCCCTGGTGTCAGTATAATAGCGTCGACAAACTTGGTTGGTAAAAAAGGTGCACAACCAACAGTATCTGAGGGTTTCGCTAAAATTACTAAGTACAAGCGTGAAAGTGAAAGACTGAAGCAGTGTACTGATGCTGTGACACGTTACCTGATAGATTCAAAAGACTGAAGAGTCGTTATATATAGAGACCAGATTAATTAAATATCACGTTTAACAGCTATAGTGAGACGCGATCCAGCGATACATCCTTAATAAACTGTCCGACGCACACTGCTCTCTGGAGCTCAGACGAGCGCATGACAGTGTGTGTGGGTGTGGTCACGTGATGTGTGTTTTCAGCGGACGGAGGGCTGTTCAGAAATGCTAGATGAAACGTCAGCGTGGACGTGGATCATTTTCGTTCTAAAAAGCCATTTTAAAACTACACTGTATTAGTGTAAACGCGGCCTGAGTGTGTGTTTTTCACGAGTGGGTTTGCGTCGGGGGCGGAGGATCGGCGATGCCGGCTCAGCATCGTGATGTCTATAGGCCATCAACAGTTTAACAAAGGGAGTGTTCATATGACAACTAATGAGTATTTTGGGAACAAACTGTAATCCTTAAATTGAGTCATTAAATAATCTATTTTAATTATATTATAAAGTTATATATTTTGACATTGTTACTTTAGTTTTGCTTAGAAAAAAATACAATTAAACAGGCCACATTCTAATGTAAAGCACAATCTTTTTTGTTTATATTCCGTTGAAAAACAATATATGTTGATAATATTTATCGTTCATTTTTAATATTATACAGTAGCATTGTTTTATATATCTTTAATATATTAATATATTGAATATATATTTATTTGTTTCATATATGAAAGTTTGTTGTTATAATATCTAATGTTAAATTTGGATATTTACTGTATGTTAATATGCAGAATCAGTCACTCAGTGGTTAGCACTGTGGCCTCACAGCAAGAAGGTCACTGGTTCAAGTCCCGGCTGGGTCAGTTGGTGTTTCTGTGTGAAGTTTGCGTGTTCCCCCGTGTTGGCGTGAGTTTCCTTTGGGTGCTCCCGTTTCCCCCAGACTCCAAACACATGCACTAATGGATGAGTGAGTGTGTATGGGTGTTTCCCAGCACTGGGTTGCAGCTGGAAGGGCATTCGCTGCGTTCAACATATGCTGGAATAGTTGGCGGTTCATTCCGCTGTGGTGACCCATCATAAATAAAGGTCTAAGCCGAAGGAAAATGAATGAATGAATGAATAATATGCCGAATCAAAGGGACACTCAGTTTAGGGTTGTAAACCATGTCGTTTCTGAGACTTGAACATCTTTAATCTTCTCCTGTCTCAGACTTGTAACCTGATAATAACCCAATAAATGAATGAAGCTTATATTAAAGAGGAGATTTCAACATGTAACACCTCTCTAGCATAATGTTTTAGAGTAATCTGTGAGTTATGGTATTTATTTGTGTTAAATTTGGATATTTACTGTATGGTAATATTTAGAATCAGTCACTCAGTGGTTAGCACTATGGCCTCACAGCAAGAAGGTCACTGGTTCAAGTCCCGGCTGGGTCAGTTGATGTTTCTGTGTGAAGTTTGCATGTTCTCCCCGTGTTGGCATGAGTTTCCTTTGGGTGCTCCCGTTTCCCCCAGAGTCCAAACACATGCACTAATGGATGAGTGAGTGTGTATGGGTGTTTCCCAGCACTGGGTTGCAGCTGGAAGGGCATTCGCTGCGTTCAACATATGCTGGATTAGTTGGCGGTTCATTCCGCTGTGGTGACCCATCATAAATAAAGGACTAAGCCGAAGGAAAATGAATGAATGAATAATATGCCGAATCAAAGGGACACTCAGTTTAGGGTTGTAAACCATGTCGTTTCTGAGACTTGAACATCTTTAATCTTCTCCTGTCTCAGACTTGTAACCTGATAATAACTCAATAAATGAATGAAGCTCATATTAAAGATGAGATTTCAACATGTAACACCTCTCTAGCATAATGTTTTAGAGTAATCTGTGAGTTATGGTATTTATTTGATCCTTCAAAGGTATTTCTGACACACCGAATGACAGCTTTGAAAAGTAAACTACTTACTGCAGGAGCAGTTCCAGCTTCACTGCTCAATTTAAAGGCAGACATAAAGGTATCATTTTTCTTGCACTGAGATGTTAATTTCTCTGGTTTTGACTAATGAATGCAAATGTCCTCTTTGAGGAAAATAACCCTGAAAATATTAATTAGAAACCTCACACTCATTGTACTGCTTCTTACAAGCTCTTTAATTAGCTTTAATCGTTTGATCGCGATGATAATTAGACTTCTCTAATTTCAAGGTTTGTTTACTTGCAAGATAACAGAATATAGAATCAAGGGATTCAAAGTTGCATTGATATCTTTCTCTCAGAAACCCTATGGCAGCGACAAAAAAGCACAAAAACTTTCCTAGTTCTGAAATAAACAGAATTGTGCAGACTTACAAAATGCTCTCTTTCAAATCTGATTTAATTCGTCTTATTTGGTTTCCGAGATTAAACAGGTTCTGTTTCAACCAGCTCATGAAAAAGTGCAAATGTTTATGCAGTGGTTCAATAACTCATGAGCAGGGCCAGACGGAATCTGCGGACGTTTTTTGCTATTTCTGCGGAGAATTTTGGTAAAAATCTGCGGATTTCTGCGGAATTATTTTGGGAGTCTCATAACTAAAACCTTAATATGTTAAATAAAAAATAATATCTTTTTAACTTGTATTTAATGTTTAAAATGCAAATCCAATTAGATTAACTGTAAATAGTTAACTTTAAGTAAATAAACAGAATTAATAATGGCCAAAAAATCTGCGGAAAATCTGCAAAAAATCTGCGGAATTCTGCGCGCGCAGATTCCGTGTGGGCCTACTCATGACTGATGGAGAGAATGAAAACCGCGTATACCGTTAAAGACTAAATAATTACAATCCTTGATTTTTAATCGAGTGTATTCAAGGTTAGTAAATTGTCTCGATTTCGGATAAAGTGCTTGGAAGAGCTTGAAAATGTAATTGTGTTGCTTTGACGATAATTTAACTCACTCATTCATTCATTCATTCATTTTTCTTTGGCTTAGTCCCTTATTTATCAGGACTCACCACAGTGGAATAAACCACTGACTATTCCAGCATACGTTTTACACGGCAGATGCCCTTCCAGCCATACACTCTCACATTCCTCACGGAGGAAACCCACGCCAACATAGGAAGAACCTGCAAACTCCACACAGAAATGCCAACTGACCCAGCCGGGACTCGATCCAGCGACCTTCTTGCTGTGAGGCCACAGTGCTAACCACTGAGCCACCAATTTAGCTTACTAATAATGAATAAATCTTGATAAAGAGAGTAAATTAGAGTAATTAAACTTAAGACTTGGGGTAAACATGCCACCAAAAATATTCCTTACAATAATATATTATATTACAGACTGCTGTAACTCATCTGATATAATGTGATGAAGTATGCGGTACAGTATTCTCTCTTCAGTCTCACACAATTTTTCCCCTTTTTCTGAAAGTCTTGATGACACCATCATTGAGTTTTTCTTTTATTATTTCAGCAAATAGTAATGCACAAATGGGCGTCACGGTGGCACAGTGGGTAGCACGATCCCCTCACAGCAAGAAGATTGGTTCGAGCCTCAGTTGGCATTTCTGTGTGGAGTTTGCATGTTCTCCACAAGTTGGCGTGAGTTTCCTCCAGGTGTTTCGGGTTCCCCGACGATCCAAAGACATGTGGTATAGGTGAATTGGGAAGGCTAAATTATCTATAGTGTATGTGTGTGAATGAGAGTGTTTGAGTGTTTTCCAGTGTTGGATTGCGGCTGGAAGGGCATCCGCTGTGTAAAAACATATGCTGGATAAGTTGGCGGTTCATTCCGCTGTGGCAACCCCTGATTAATAAAGGGACTAAGCTCAAAAGAAAATGAATAAATAATTAAAAATATAAAAATAAAACACTATTTTTCTACTGTCTGGTTGGTTACTGCAAAAAAAATATCTTTGAAAATACTTTGGCAAAGTCTTTAACATCATTTGTTTGTAGATGCCATTTGGTTTGATATTAGTTTTTAATTGTACAAATAATTTTTGGAGCCTGTGTAGAATTTAATTGAACTTTTAATTGCTTTTGACCTTTTATTCACTGCTTGTGAAACTAATTTACTTTATACTTTATTATTTTTAATTGTAAAAAATAACAAAAATGAAAAGCTGTCACAACACAGCTCCAATTTAATTGCATGCTCTCATTAAAAGGTACAAATTAAATACTTGAATATTAAAATTTGCCATTTGGCTGGTGATTTAAAAAGTAGGTAAAAAAAAAAGCAAAAAACAACAACTTTATTTTCTTTATTTTTGTTTATTTGTTTATTTTCTGACGCCACATTGTTTACTAATTTGTTATTTAATGCAGTAAAATTTCTACATTTTTCAATATGCAAATACTTTTGGAGCAACTATAGAAATATAAACAAGACATCATATAGAATCTGACCTTATATATGCAACACAGGCTCTTTGTGAATACATAGAGGAGTGGTATGACCCCGCTGACGGCTTCTATTTCTTTTCATGCTACCAGCTGACCGCGTACCTCCATGTGGACGGCTTTCCCATTGTTACCAGTTTGTCCAGTGGCTTGCCGCGGGCTTCGGGAGACTTGAGATGCAGAGCGGAGTTGACCGCTATGACGGAGTTCAAGTCCGGTGAAGAACGGTTCCAGAAAACAGGTAAGACAAAAACAAAAGGCAAAAAATTAAATAAAGAAGTAGATAACAGGGTGAGAATGTGTTAAGATCTGAAAACATGGTAAAAATCAGACGAGGGTTTCTCTTTTTCTGGATTGCTTTTGAAAACACTGTCGGTTGGGTTTAGGGAAGTGGGTGGGTGGATCAGTCGGTCAGTCAGTCAGTCAGTCGACAGCGGCCTCTGGTGGATTTATGCGAGAACAGCAGGCCCGAATGGCACTCACGAGAGAAATTTGAGATCTGAAAATGCGTACACAGCGCCCTCTGGTGGATTCACAAAAACTGCAAAAAAACGTAGCTCCTGGGACGTATTTAGCGCTCTCCAGAAACGTATACAGGGGTAGATTTTCAGAATGAGCCTGGGTTGCAATATACAGTATGCTGGAAGAGCATGCACTGCATAAAACGTATGCTGGAATAGTTGGCGGTTCATTCCACTGTGGTGACCTTTGATAAAGAAGGGACTAAGCCGAAGGAAAATAAATGAATGAATGAATAAAATCATACAGAATCAGAAGTCAAGGGTTTTTTTCTGATGCCATTTGGTTTCATATTGTGTCGTCTAATGCTGTAAAATTGCAGCATTTGTAGATATGCAAACAATATCGAATGCACTGGAAACATCGTAAAATGTCCACAAATAAATGAACGGGTGTATATTTGGTGTAAAACTGGCTGAATGGGAGTGTGTGTCCACTTCAGCTTGAGGCTTGTGTGTGTGTGTGTGTGTGTGTGTGTGTGTGTGTGTGTGTGAGAAAGGGGACCTGCTGTTTGGGTTTCCTTCTCAGAGCAGCAGTGAGTAAATGAGACCCCCGCCTGACGACATCCCCACCACGTCTCCTAATATTTCTCTCTCTCTATTTCTCTCTCTCTGTATCTTTCTCTCTCTCTCTTTTCTTTCTCTCTCTCATAGTCTCTCTCTTCCTCTATTACTCAATTCAGTTAAAGTCACTTTATTGGCATGACAAATGTCAAAGCATTTGTAATATTTACATTAAATGAAACACAAATTACTCAGCAAGAAGTATCATAAAAACAAATTACAATAATAAATAAAAGTGGTAATAAAGAATATATTTAAGATTCAACATTTTAGGATTCATTTTAAAACAAATTCAATGTGTGTGTTTATTTATTTGATTTATTTTTTTATTTATCCCTCCTTTATTCTGTTTCATACACTGTAAAAAAATGCAGCGTTCCACAAGTTTTTCATGTTATCCCAACACAAATCGATTAAATTAACTTAAACTTAACAATTAAATTAATTGTGTTGTTTCAGCTCATTGTAAATAAGTAATTTGAACAAACAGCAAACGTCATTTATTGAGTGTATAATCACCAGAGTTGTGTGTAACGCGTTCCACTGTAATGCTTTACTGTATTCTAATTACATTGTTGGGGAACAAATATAACCGTCAGTGTAATCGCATTACTTGCATTACAGATATAGTTTTTAGAAGGAAAAAACGCTTCTTTTAAATCACGTTTTCTGGTGCAACATCAGTTAATAAGCATGCACTTTTAAATTGCTTGAAATACTGCAGAAATGGCTGCTTTTGAAAGTGGTTGCTTCAACAAGTGGAAATACAGACGTTACTTTGATTTCAATAAAGCATATAAAATAAATAATACAAAAATATGGGCGGCACAGTGGCTCAGTGGTTAGCACTGTCGCCTCACGGCAAGATTATCGCTGGTTCGAGTCCCGGCTGGGTCAGTTGGCATTTCTGTGTGGAGTTCGCATGTTCTCCTTGTGTTGGTGTGGGTTTCCTCCGGGTGCTCCGGTTTCCCCCACAAGTCCAAACACATGCGCTATAGGGGAATTGATGAACTAAATTGGCCGTAGTGTATGAGTGTGTGTGAGAATGAGTGTGCATGGGTGTTTCCCAGCACTGGGTTGCAGCTGGAGGGGCATAAAACATATGCTGGAATAGTTGGCGGTGAATAAAGGGACTAAGCCGAAGGAAAATGAATGAATAAATAATAATAAAAATAATAATTATAATAATAAATCTACATTTAATCTCTCTCTCAATCAATTCACTTTATTGGCATGACATACATGGGTACATATTACTAAAGTGTACAGGGGGAACAAAAAGTCAATATAAATAATAGCAGTGACAATATTGATTAAAATAACACTAATATTAATAATATATAATCTCTCTAATAATATAAAATAATATCTCTCTCTCAGTCTGTCTCCCTTTCCATCTCTCTCTCTCTCTCTTTCTCTCCAGCTCGATCTCCCCTGTGCTCACACACTCACACACACTGAGCCATTTTTCCACATTGGCCGGATTAGGAACACTTTCACTTAGATCTATGCGGTCGCCCCCACAGACAAAGAAACACTTGGAGACAGGATTAGTAGGATTAAAAAGGACTCACATATGTCCAGTTCAAGCAATTGGTATTCAAAGCTTTACACTTTCAAATGCCACCAAGAGAGAGCAAAGCAGTCCCGAGCTTTTCTTTGCATTGCAGCACCTTTATGAGGAGCGATCCCCTTTTCAGCTTCCTCTGTGGTGGAGTGAATTCATGTCTTCACTCTTTTTATGAGGGGATTTTATGGCTGTGTGTGGAAAAAGCAGAGACGAGCAGACTGTTTTCATCCTGGGAACTTCAGAATACTGCGGGACACTTTATATCTTTCATACTTTCTTGCATTTCTTGTTGCGTGTTCTGGTGGCCACCCTGTCATTTCATCATTGCTCACTTGGATTTGTAGGGTTTTCATAGTTTCACCATGGTAGAATTCAGATATACTGCATTTCTTATTAAGATATATTGTGTTAACAACGTTGCACTTCAGAAAAATTAATATACGAGTGTATTATCGCAGATCAAAACACACATTTATTTGTCATCTCTGTGACATTTACACTAATGCATTATGTGCTTCTGAAAATATAATAGATTGTAAAAAAAAACCCATTTATTAACTACAGTTATCTTTATTTGTAATTTAGAAATGTGTCATCAGATGTGTTTAAGTAAATGAGCATAAATAAATATTATAACTTTTAATATAGTTATGAAATATATGCTCATATTAATGATTAAAAATTCATTAAAATGCCTTTTATTGCTTGGTTATCAACTGTTTATATTAATTATGACCAATATTTATTCTACATTTGTTATTAGATTAGAAGTAATAAAAAAGATTAGAAGTTGTTATTAGATTAGAAGTATTATTAGAAGTATTGTGATTTATTTTCATGATGAAATGACAGTAGTTTTCTTTATAGATAAATAATGTACAAGATCATTATCATTTAATGTTAATTATTATTATTATTATTATTATTATTATTATTATTATTATTATTATTATTACTATTATTATCCAGCTGAAAAATCCAGCTTAAACCAGCCTAAGATGGTTGGCTGGTTTTAGCTGGTCGACCAGCCTGGTTTTAGAGGGATTTTGGCCATTTCCAGCCTGGTCTTAGCTGGTCAGGCTGGGAGTTGACTGGCTAAAACCAGCTTGATCAGCCAAAACCAGCTATGTCCAGCTTAAACCAGTCTGGTCAAGCTGGTTTTAGCTGGTTTAGGCTGGTCATTTTCCAGCCTGACCAGCTAAGACCAGACTGGAAATGGCTGGAAACCAGCCTGAGAATGGCCAAAACCCCTCTAAAACCAGGCTGGTTGACCAGCTAAAACCAGCCAACCATCTTAGGCTGGTTTATGCTGGATTTTTCAGCAGGGTATTATTACAGAAAGCAATATATCTGCATAGACATATCGAAGTAATATGTGCCCTTTAGTTATTTTACACCTGAAAAATTAATAGAAATAAAAATCATGGAATTAACAAACATTACAATATATGATGAGCAATGCATTGAATCTTAATAGAAATATTTAGTCCCAAGAGTTGATCTAAATATATTTACATTAACTGAATATATTCATCATTTAAAAACTTTCACTTTTAGGGGTTTCAATTTGCTAACACTTTATAATAAGGTTGTATTATACTTTGGCTCCTTGTATGTTTGCATGTGTTTTATCTGTTTTTATGTACAGCACTTTGGTACCCATTGTGGTTTGTTGAAAGTGCTCTAGAGATAAGTTGAGTTGAGTTGTATTCATGTTAGTTATGAAAAAACAACAAACAATACATTTATTATATTATTTAATAATTATTGTGAATGTGTGAAAATAAAGTTGCTCATAGTTCTTGTTAACTACTGGATTTTAATAATGCATTAATAAATGTTGAACTGTGATCATTATTAGTTCATACTAGTAATACAGCAATCAGAATTATTAAACCCCCTTTTGATTTTTTTATTCTTTTTAAATATTTCCCAATTGATGTTTAACAGAGCGGAGAGTTTAACAGAAGGAAATTTTCACAGTATGTCTGATAATATTTTTTCTTCTGGAGAAAGTCTTATTTGTTTTATTTCAGCTAGAATAAAAGCAGTTTTTAATTTTTTATTAACCATTTTAAGGACAATATTATTAGGCTCTTTAAGCTAAATTTTATTTCGATAGTCTACAGAATAAACCCTCATTATACAATAACTTGCCTAATTACCCTAACCTGCCTAATTAACCTAATTAATCTAGTTAAGCCTTTAAATGTCACTTTAAGCTGTATAGAAGTGTCTTGAAAAATATCTAGTCAAATATTATTTACTGTCATCATGACAAAGAGAAAATAAATCAGTTATTAGAGATGAGTTATTAAAACTATTATGTTTAGAAACGTGTTGAAATTTTTTTCTCTTCCTTCATGTTGTCCCAACTCAAATCGATTAAGTAAATTTAATTGTTTTTAAAAATTTAAGTGAATTGAACTTAATGAATTTGATTTCCCTAAAATGTGCCCCCAATAAAACAATTATGTTGAGTCGGCTCATTTTAAATAAGCAGCAACAATTTATTTTGGAGTGTACATGTAAAATATGCTGAGTTCCACACAATTCCTCCATGTTGTCCCAACTCAAATCGATTAAGTTAACTTAATCGTTTTTACTAATTTAAGTGAATTGAACGTAAAACAACTAATTTGTCCCAAACTAAAATTATGAACTCAATGTTGGTTCAATTCATATTAAATTTGTAGTTTAGAAAACCAGCAAAAGTACTTTTTGAGTGTGTATAACTCAATAATAATAATAATAATAATAACGCATCTGCAAAATTTTATGTTTATTTTAAATCGCATAGTTTTTCATGTCTAATAAAGTGCTTATGATCATTTAACGCATTAAGCTCATTACGATCAACATCATTTGAATGAAGCTGATAATACACTGCACACAATGCAGGGTTCTGCACAATTCCTTCATGTTGTCCCAACTCAAACCATTAGGTACATTTAATCATTTTTAAAAATTTAAGTGGATTGAACTTAATTATGTTGATTTCCCCAAAAAGTGCCCCCAATAAAACAATTATGTTAAGTCGGCTCATTTTAAATAAGCAGCAACAATCATTTTTAGAGTGTACATGTAAAATATGCTGAGTTCCACACAATTCCTTCATGTTGTCCCAACTCAAATCGATTAAGTTAACTTAATCGTTTTTACTAATTTAAGTGAATTGAACCAAAAACACCTAATTTGTCCCAAACTAAAATTATGATCTCACTGTTGGTTCAATTCATATTAAATTAGTCGTTTAGACAACCAGCAAAAGTCATTTTTGAGTGTTTAACTTCGTAATAATAATAATAATATCGCATCTGCACAACATTTAATGTTTATTTTAAGTGACATTGTTTTTCATGTTTAATAAAGTGTTTATGATCATTCAACACATAGAGCTCGCTATGATCAACAACATTTGAATGAAGCTGATAATACACTGTACACAATGCAGGGTTCCACACAATACCTTCATGTTGTCCCAACTCAAATCGATTAAGTACATTTAATCATTTTTAAAAATTTAAGTGGATTGAACTTAATTATGCTGATTTCTCCAAAAAGTGCCCCCAATAAAACAATTTGAGTCAGCTCATTTTAAATAAGCAGCAACAATCATTTTTGGAGTGTACATGTAAAATATGGGTTCCACACAATTCCTTCATGTTGTCCTAACTCAAATCGATTAAGTTAACGTAACAAATTCAAGTGGACTGAACATAAAACAATTAATTTGTTCCAAACAAAAATGATAAATTCAATGTTGGTTCAATTCATATTGAATTAGTAGTTTAGCAACCAGCAAAAGTAATTTTTGAGTGTGTGTAACTCAATAATTATAATAATGCAACTGCACAACATTTAATGCTTATTTTAATTTGCATTGTTTTTCATGTCCAATAAAGTGCTTATGATAATTTAAGGCATTAAGCTCGTTACAATCAACATCATTTGAATGATGCCGAAAATAGAGTATAACTCAATAACAGTAATAATAATAACGCATCAGCATAAATTGTAATGTTCTGATTTTAAATCGCATTGTTTCTCATGTCTAATAAAGCGCTTATGATCATTTGGTTTAACGCATTGATCTCGTTACAATCAACATCATTTGAGTGTATCTGATAATAGTCTAACTCAATAACACCACTACTAACGCATACCGACACACTAGTAATAACTCAGCAGTCGGTGTGACATGAGTGATGCGCGGTGCGGCGTCGGTTTCTCCGGTGTGTGCGCAGAATCTGCGGGGCTGAAGTGTCTCCCCATGGTGTCCACACAATGAATATGAATAGCTGCTCCTCTGGTCAATGGGACAGTCAAAGCGCGCCGCCGCGGATAATGGGCACGTCATCCTAACAAGCCCGTTATCAATAGAGGGGCTGCTTTTGTTTGGCCCCTCATCCCGTATAAATACAGAGTCCTGTGAAGAGACGACACAGAGAGACTGAGGAGAGAGAGAGAGACTTATACACACAAACTGAGGAGGAGAGAGACTTGTACACACATCTCAGGAGGAGAGAGAGATTTATACACACTGACGAGGAGAGAGAGAGACTTATACACACTAACGAGAGACTTGAACACACTCTGAAGAGGAAAAAGACACTTGTGCACACACTGAGGAGGAGGCAGAGAGACTTGTGCGCACACCGAAGAGGAAAAAGAAACTTACGCACACACTGAGGAGGACAGAGAGACTTATAAACACACTAACCAGAGAGAGAGAGAGACGTATACACACACCAACAAGAGAGAGAGAAGACATCAGGTGATCCAGCAGGAGTGACTTCAAATAAAAACACAACGAGCCGAAAAAAGAGGCAACCTCCTACCCAGGCGCATCCATAAAATGAATTCGGACTCGAGCTCCAGCAGATCTTCCTCTCCAGACATGGATGGGATGTACCACCACCATCACCACCACCACCACCATCAGGACGGCCTCCTGAACTCCGTGTCCTCCACCCAGAACGAGCTGCTGCAGAAGATGGCCAACGAGCACCTCTCCAAGACGCCCAGCGGCAGCAAGTACAAGCTGAAGAAGCAGGTGACCGAGCAGGAGATCCAGCAGCTGCGGCTCAAGATCAACGGGAGGGAGCGCAAGCGCATGCACGACCTTAATTTGGCGATGGACGGGCTCCGGGAGGTCATGCCGTACGCGCACGGGCCTTCCGTGAGGAAGCTCTCCAAAATCGCGACGCTTCTCCTGGCTCGAAATTACATTCTGATGCTCACGAGCTCGCTGGATGAGATGAAGCGGCTGGTGGGTGAGATTTACGGCGGACACCACTCTGCGTTTCACTGCGGGACGGTGAGCCACGGCGGCGCGCACTCGGCCGGCGCCGCGCACCAGGTGCATCATCCTCTTCTCGGGAGCGCGCTGAGCGGGCCCACCTCTTCGACGCTTTCGTTACCCGGACTTACATCCATTAGGGCTCCGCACACTTTAATGAAGAGCACCCCGACTCCTCCGCTCCAGCTCGGCGGGAGTTTCCAGCACTGGGCGGGTCTTCCGTGCCCGTGCACGATCTGCCAAGTCCCGCCGCCTCCACACCTGCCCATCACCGCCACCGGACTGAGCAGGATCTCCACAGAGAACAAGGAAGTGATGAAGTGAACACATCACTGTGTGTGTGTGTGTGTGTGCACTGTAAAAAATATATGTTAATTAATAGTATCCGTGTTTTTGGTTTATTTACGGTTGTGAATTGCATCATGAGATTTTTGATGTTGACAATTTTTAATCTTTACAGTTTAACAAAGTGACTTTTATTGACATTTTAGTAGTTTGTAGTAATATAATGCACATATAGAGAAGAATACGTGTGTAAAATAACAGAAATTGTACAAGGTTTTTGTAGCGTAATAAGTGTACAACAAACCCAGACAATGTCACTTTAATCTATTAAAATGATCATAAAGGTCACTTTTTGCAAGGTTAAAAGTGAAAGAAGAAAGATCAAGGTCCCATAATGCAATTTAAAATCATAAATGATTACATAGAAACGTGAATCACAAAATACGGAAACCTGCTAATTTACGGATATATTGTTACAGTGCAGTGAACGACTGGACTTTTGCATGATCTGTTTGTTTCGTCTGTCTGTCTGTGTGTCTGTTTTAGACCTTACGAATTCACAAATTCGTCCTTGTAACAAGGACCTCATCGATTGCTTTTGTAAGGTAACTCCTCTACTGTAAATAGCGCGCGCGTTCACTGTAAATGAGAGTTTAAAGTATTTGGAGGTGAATATATGTGTTTGAAGCTGCCCTGGAAACGCGAGCACTCCCCTGACGCGAGTACGCGGATAATCGCTGATAAACATGTCTGAAGTTCAGGTAATGCTTTACAATGTTAGTTAATGTATTTATAACACGAACTATACATTTATTACAGTGTTTATTCATCATTGTTAATATTGCAATAACCGTATGCTAACACACAGTGCAAACTGTGAAAAAGATATTGCTGACTTCAATATTTTTGTTGAATCAAATTAAATTGTTTAACTTACATTACCCAAACTGACTAAAATATTAGGTGAAACTTTGCAGAACTTAAAAAAATAGTTGAAATCTGATTAGCTTATTAAAATATGTTAAAGAAACATAAACATGTTTGGCTGTCTTGACTTTTTGTCATTACATTATTTACAGTGTAATGCTGTCAAGCATTATTTTGGATTTTAATAACGCATTAGTAAATGTTGAACTGTGATTAATAAATGCTGTTCATTTTAAGTTGATGTTACTAAATACATTAACTAATGAAAGCTCATTGTAAAGTGTGGCCGAAGCTCCTCTGGTGTTTTTGGCGCTAAACTCGTATGAGGAAACTTGTTGATCACGTGACTCGCACGTTTCTCTTCAAAGGGCATGAAAAGACGAATCCCACATGTTCCTTGTAACAAGGATTGTGAAATATGACATTTCAGATGAAAACCGTACGACTATGGATTTAGTTCGCACTAGAGTGTTATTATTATTATCGATTATTTTATTCATCCATTGTCAGCCTGAGTATTTCAGTCGTGTTATTTCCGTGTCGTATCTTTATTTGAAATTCTTCAGCATGGCATCTTGTTCAGATAAACCTGTAAGCATGATCTTTTTTTTCCTGGGAAAGTTTTGTTATTCCAGAGAGATTGCCGTGGTCTTTATTTTTGTACATTCTTGTTGACAAATGAGATATTTATTATTGCCCAGTGTTCCTGGATGAAATTTCAATAAAACGTACTGTTATAAAACGGAAATGTCTTGTTTTGTGTATTTTGTAACGTGCTGTGCATGTTAACACTCATATTCTTTGTGCATTTATTTAAAAATGCGAATTTAAAGAGTTCGCGCATGGTGAAATGGTGACTGTTATGAGAACCAGGGAAAAATAATCACTAAAAAATTAATTGTGTATTAACATATTTATTTATAATCAAAACAAATCTAATCAAATGTCAGTTCAGTTCGTCACAGGCAGAAATGATTTCCTTGGCCACTCAAAATAAATACGCATTACTTAAAATACATATAATAAATTAGAAATAAGAAAACAGAAAGATAAAATAAATAAATAAATAAATATCTTTGTTTCAGCTTTTTTAACATAGACTGCTTAAAATATTAAATATAGCTTAAATAATCGTAATAATAGCAACACACACATTTGATTTCACGTATCATTCTGGGATGGTGAGAGATGTGACAGCAAAATGAATTGTATAAGAATATCTGATTTAGGATCGCTTAAAAACAAATGAAGACGTTTTTACACCAATAAATATTATTTATTTACAACAATACATATTAAAATGATGTTGTTTTTTCCCTCATAATTAATAACAATAATAATAGCTAATAAAAATAATATTATGAACTAAGAAATAGTGCTCACACTTTACAATAAGGTTTATTTAATGTTGGTTGAACTAATGAACAGCAGCATTTACTAATCATAGTTCAACATTTACTAATGCATTATTAAAACCCTAAACCATGCTTAGTTAATGCACTGTCGGTTAACATGAATGGACAACTCTATTTTAATTAACTAATGTTAAATAGCACGATCAAATACTGTAATAATTGTATTGTTCGTTGTTTGCTCATGTTAGTAAATGCATCAATGCATTCCTTATTGTAAAGTCTTAACAAAACAGTCTATATTCATTCATTCATTCCTTCATACATTCATTTTCTTTTTGACTTAGTCTCTTTATTAATCAGGGGTCGCCACAGCGGAATGAACCGCCAGCTATTCCAGCATATGTTTTGCACAGTGGATCATGCCCTTCCAGCTGCAACCCATCACTTGGAAACATCCATACATACTCATTCACACACATACACTACGGACAATTTTAGCTTACCCAATTTACCACGTGTCTTTGGACTGTGGGGGAAACCGGAGCACCCGGAGGAAGGCTCGATCCAGCGACCCAAAACAGTCTATATTATAAATAAAATGTTGTTTTTAAAATGATCTAATCTCTATTTAACCTGATCTGAAAATTCCTCATGGAAATATGATCGCATTGATTACGGATGGCATCCTTGAACTAAACGAAATAAATGCAATGACAGAATATTTCCTTCAGCATCATCAGGAGCAGTCCTAAATGCTAAAATTGCGCTGGACACGATTGAAGCACAAAGGCGGTCCCTCGGGTCCTTTCACAGGCAGCAGCTGAATGTATGTTTGTAGAGATTACAAGTTAATTGTTCATAGGGGAATGCAAGAAGAAAACATCAGAGAGAGGGAGCGCGGATTACAGGACCCTAAATGCGGAAGATTAGATATTCAGGGCTCTATTCTTGGGCCATGTAAATGAGGAGACGGATTAAAAAGCTCTTTGTAACTAACTCGTCGAGGGGCTCAAGTCCCTTTTTAGACAAGTAACAAGAAGAGTTTGCATGGGCGAGAATGCTGAGCTAGTTCTGCACTTTGTTTTAGGGTGTATGAACACTGGCCAGGGATGGAGGCAGATGGACGGACAGAAAAACGGCGCATCTCCAGTAAACATTCGCGTTACTGTATTAATTTATTGGGGATTTTCAGTATTTGCGAGTTAGAATTTGTCGGATAATTTTGAATATAATAATAATAATCTGTATAAATTTTCTGTTTGTCTTAAAATTAATTGTAATTTTCAGAAGGAATCAATGCAGAAGTTTGCAAGAGTAAACTTTCAGGCTTTGATGTTTGTAAATTACACCGTAAAATATCCGTAAATTAACATTTGTTTTATTTTGTGATTCATGTTTTTAATTTTATTAATTTTTATGTGATCTTGATCTTTCTTTCAACAACTTTAACCTTGAAAATGTTTGAAAAAGTGACTTTTACAAACATCTTTAATGGTTTAAAGTGCTATATTGTCTGGGTTGGTGTTGTATATTACGCTATAATAAACCTTGTATTAGTACATTTTCTCTAATTTTACAGACTTATTTCTCTATATATTAGCTACTTCTTATACATTATATTATTACAAACGACTCAAAGTCAATAAAAGAGTCTTTATTAAACTGTAGAGTTTAATTTTAACATCCAAAGTCGACAGAGCAGAGGTCAACATGCAGTTCACAACCGTAAATAAACGGAAAACACCTGTAAGTCCCTATAGTGTTAATTAATACAGTACAGTTTTTTTGTTTACACTTAGCCTATATTATTATTATTATTATTATATTACACTTCATATTATTCCATGTATGCGTTTTTTCACACATTATTTTAAATTTTTTGATACAGACTATAGGCTACGCTGAATGCAGATTTTTTAACCCAACGCTGGGTCAAACATGAACAAACCCATTTTTAAAAATTACTCTTTTTAACACAACCTTTGGGGTTGTCTATATTTTAATCCAACGCTGGTTTGAAACAATTTAGCGTTTTTTAAAAGTGTAATATAATGAATCACAGTTTAACAAGCTATGTAAATAATGCATAATGTATTGTAATATCGGAAGTAGCACGGAACACGTGTAACAAAAACACCTTACATAGTGTCCGTTTTTTTTTATTTAGAAAAATCTATGGGTAGAAATACATATTTTCTGTGAATGTGCCAGACTATGTAAACACATGAAAGGTAAAAAGCACAAACTATTTGCGTTGCAAACCAGAATGTGATAATATATATTAAAATAACATGGAAATATGGGACAGTTATAAATGACACTGGAAGCCATGCACATTCAAATTACAAATGGACGCGTCCGAAACACTATTATTCAAGGAAAAGCATGAAGGCGGCCAGACATCACTTATTATTTCTCATGCTGAATGCCATCACAGTGGACTGCTTTTAATTCTGCAAGGTGAATAATGCAAGTCTGCAATTCTTTTAATGTAAAAGAATCAGTCATAGACATTGATTTTTGTTTTTTGTTTTTAATCCCTAAATGTAAATAATTCGGTGACTGAATTAAATTTGAAACAATTCACATTTCTGTGTGGAGTTTGCATGTTCTCCCCGTGTTGGCGTGGGTTTCCTCCGGGTGCTCCGGTTTCCCCCACAGTCCAAACACATGCGCTATAGGGGAATTGATTAACTAAATTGGCCGTTGTGAGTGAGTGTGTATGGATGTTTCCCAGGGTTGCAGCTGGAAGGGCATCCACTGTGTAAAACATATGCTGGAATAGTAGGCGGTTCATTCCACTGTGGCGACCCCTGATGAATAAAGGGACTAAGCCAAGAGAAAAGGAATGAATGAAATAAGCACATGCGTTTGATTTATTTGAACTTAAGAATGACGTCATTTACAGAACACGTTCTAAATTTATTCAAAAAGTGTTCTAAAAATTATGCAACATTTGAGTCGTGTTCCAAATGCTGCCCCTTCAGCCTTCCACACTTAAACGAAGCCTATTATATAGTTTTTGTTTTAATACTCACACAACAAAACAGCACGGATAGAAAGTATGCAAATTGAGATACACCTTTATTGTTGTAGTGCTAAGGTCTTATGGGCTAAATCTGATATATGGCCACATATGAACATGGGCTGTAACATTATAATATATCTGAATATACAGTTGAAGTCAGAATTATTCGCCCCCCTTTGATTTTTTATTTATTTATTTTTTTAACATTTCCCAAATGATGTTTAACAGAGCAGGGAAATTTTCACAGTATGTCTGATAATATTTTTTCTTCTGGAGAAAAGTCTTATTTGTTTGATTTCGGCTAGAATAAAAGCAGTTTTTAATTTTTTAAAACCCATTTTTGGGTCAAAATTATTAGCCTCTTAAAGCTATATATATATTTGAAAGTCTGCAGAGCAAACCACCATGATAAAATGACTTGCCTAATTACCATAACCTGCCTAGTTAACCTAATTAACCTAGTTAAGCCTAGTTAATGTCACTTTTAGCTGCATAGAAGTGTCTACTAAATATTAAGTAAAAAATGTCTAGTAAAATATTATTTACTGTCATCATGGCAAAGATAAAATAAATTAATTATTAGAAATCAGTTATTAAAACTATTATGTGTAGAAATGTGTTGAAGAAGTCTTCTTTCAGGTAAACATAAATTGGAGAGAAAAATAAACAGATGGGCTAATAATTCAGGGGGGCTAATAATTCTGACTTCAACTGTACATATTTGTAATTCCAATGGTTGAAAAAAAATATGCAAACACCAATTTTTATAATATTTTGAAATATATGTTGCATATATACCAGATATTTTTTTATATTTGTAAAATCCAAACATGGCCTTACTGTAAAAAAAATCCTGATTGCCTTAAAATTTTAAGCTGAATCAAATTAATCTTATGAATCCATTGAACTTATGTTATGTTAAAACTGACTTAAAACAGCTCGCGTAATTTATAAAATTGAGTTAGAACAGGATTAACTTAGTTTAGTAAGTTAAAATGAACTAAAAACATATGCTGTCGTGACTAATTGATCATATAATTTGTTTTTACATTGTATGTCATTTACAGAGTTCACCCTATTTTAAAAATGAATATTTTCCTTAAATATAACACAACCCTTTCAATGATATCTTTAAAGTAGTCTTTTTTGATGTACATTTTGATACACAGGTAAATCCTCAGAATAAAATTAACTTCTCCCACTGGTTTCATATTCATGAAATTATGATAAATAATTTTTAGGGGGTTCATATCAAAATCAAATTTAAACGTAATAAATGCATTTATTGATATGAATTGATCTGTTAAAGCAGGTGTTTTGAGTGAGAATGCCACATGTTCTCCTCCTATTCAAAATTTAAATTGAAGGGTTATTACAATATATTTGCCCATAGGCAACTATATATTTGCTGCATATTCAAATACGATTTTCTTGAAAAAAAATTTAAAACCTGGAGAAAATAAATGCAAAACATGTTCATATACAGTGCTCAGCATAATTGAGTTCACCACATTTTGAAAATGAATATTTTCCTCCATTTGTCAGTGAATGTAGGCGATGTATTTTGGTGCATTTAAACGAAACAGATTTATTAAACAGATATATTTATTAAAATAATATTTTAGTCACCAAATATATTGAGAAATTGAAAGAAAATACAACTAAATTTAAGCAAAATATTGCAAAAAAAAAAAATTACAACCTACAAAATTTCAACAAAATTATATATATTTTTTGCTTTTGCTTCTCTTGATTTGTCCTCTTTGTTAAATTTGTATTTAATATTTTTCTATAACATATACATTTGGCTGTACTATTTTTGGACCATTATCATAAGTTATTTTGTTAGATAAGCTCCAGATTTGGCTTCAGTACTGACTAATCTAATGAATATGCACACATATAATATTGTAGAGCTTCCTATTAAAAATATATATTTAAAAGAGAGATTTGTGAGGGGTGTACTTATATATGCTGAGCACTGTACATTGTGATTGTGATTGTGTGTGTGTGTGTGTGTGTGTGTGTGTGTGTGTGTGTGTGTGTGTGTGTGTGTGTGTGTGTGTGTGTGTGTGTGTGTGTGTGTGTGTGTGTGTGTGTGTGTGTGTGTGTGTGTGTGTGTGTGTGTGTGTGTGTACAGTGCTCAGCTTAAATACCTCTTTTGAAAATCATCATTATCTATTCCTCAGTGAATATAGCCAATAATTTCAGTAAATCAGTTTGGTCACAGAACATCTTTAGGAATAAAAAGATAATACATTTAAATTTATATGATGTATATAATTCATATAATATTGAAACAACAAAGTTTCAACTAAATTATTTATATTCTTTATGCTTCTCTTATTTATTTTTTCCTGTTTATAAAAATGTAATTTGATATTTTCCCCCAACGTATTAACTTTGGTGTATAGTATTTGGACTCTGATCTTCAGTTTTTCATTAGATTAGTTCAGGATTTGGCTCTGGTATTGACTAATCTAATATATATTCAGGAATATGCTATTGTAAAGCATTTATAGAAAATAGTACACATACATGCCAAAAAAAGATAATTAAGAAAAAAGTGAATTAATGCTAATTTTAGATGAAAATTTCAGATAGCGCTCTTTATATTGTATATTTCTATTTAAATACACACATTACATTACATTATTTCAACACAGTGGACATTCTGATCCATAGATATGGATAATAAAATATGTTTTTTTTCCCTGCCAAATAATTTGAGCCGTCATTAACGTCTGTGTAGCCTAACCCGCGTGGCTCCATGGCAAAGTTGAACACTTACAATGCCTACAATATAGTTTGTCAATGCCTTCTTCTAGATTGTTTTGTGTTTTCTGAAAGCTGCGAAATGGAAAGCAGCATGCGGTACGCCATCGTGCGCTTCTGGAGTCAGAATCTGTCATTTGTCAGAGTCTGTGTTTATGTGTTATGCCTTCCAAAAAAGCATCTGTGAGAGCGGCCATGCAGCCAATCAGAGCCCTGCGCTGAGCAATTCTCAAAAAGTAAATTAAACGCCTCGTGGTATTTTGCGCTCCATGCTTCTCCCTTTGTTTCCTTTAATTACAGTTTGGTGGTTAATAAACTCCTTTCCTGCTGGTGCTTCATTAGCTATTCTGATTGTTGCGATAACATGTTTGTTTACAGTTTTTTTTTTCATAAAGTTGAGATAGTTTCTGTTTTTCCTGTTGCCAATAGTTTGGTGAGCCAATCTGACCAAACATTTTCCATTAAATATTTAATATCAATTATTTATCTATTCATTCATTCACTCATTCATTTTCCTTCGTCTTAGTCCCTTTATTCATCAGGGGTCGCCACAGTGGAATGAATCGCCAACTTATCCAGCATATGTTTTACACAGCGGAAGCCCAATACTGGGTTGCATGTCGTGTTGGCGTGGGTTTCCTCCGGGTGCTCCGGTTTTTCCCACACTCCAAACACATGCGCTATAGGGGAACTGATGAACTAAATTGGCCGTAGTGTATGAGTGTGTGTGTGAATGAGTGTGTATGGGTGTTTCCCAGTACTGGGTTGAGGCTGAAAGGGCATCCGCTGTGTAAAACATATGCTGGAATAGTTTGCAGTTCATTTCGCTGTGGCGACCCCTGATAAATAAGAGACTAAGCCGAAGGAAAATGAATGAATAGCTAAGCTCAATTTTTAAGGCCTCCTTAATATTTTTTTGTTTATTTCTACAGAACAAACTCTTATGTAATACTTTGCCTAATTAGCCTAACTTATAGTTAAATTAACCTAGTTAAGACTTTAAACTGCACATTAGGCTTAATACACTGTAAGAAATCGGTAATTAGTTATTTGTGTTTTTATTTTTTCCGACATAGGCTCATTGAAGCATACCCCTGTATACATTTCTGAAGATCCTGAATTATGTAGCCAGATGTACGTATGGCTGCATTTCGTCTTTAAAATAAATGCTAAGGGGCGGTATGATGCCATTTCTTTTCGTGCTTACCAGCTGACTGCTTCCTATGGACAGCATTCCTGCTGTTATCAGTATGTCCAGTGGCTCGACATGTATGTCAGTGAACTTGAGATGCAGAGAGGAGTTGACCACGACGACGGCATTTGAATCTGGCAAAGAACAGTTCCAGAAAGCAGGAAAGACAAAAACAGAAGCCAAAAAATAAAATTAAGAAGTAAATAACAGGGTGAGAATGTGGTAAAATCTGAAAACGTGGTTAAACTCTTCTTTTTCTGTCGGCGCAATAGCCTAGTGGTTAGCGCGTCGACATATATGGTGCAGTAGCACGTCAGGGTGTCCCGAGTTCGAATCCCGGCTCGAGGACATTTCCCTACCCTACCCCCCTCTCTCTCTCTCCAAGTTCGCTTCCTGTCTTCATACTGTCCTATCTAATAAAGGCAAAAAGGCCAAAAATAAATCTTAAAAAAAAAAACTCTTCTTTTTCTGGATTGCTTTTAAAAGCACTATCGGTTGGGTTTAGGGAAGGAGGAGGGTGGGTCAGACGATCAGTCAGTCAGTCAGTGGACAGCGGCCTCTGGTGGATTTGCGTAAGAACAGCGGGTGCAAATTGAATATAGCGGTACGTTTTCAGAATGAGCCTGGGTTGGATTTTTCTCCGTTTATCTACGCTTTTAAATTGCATTATGGCACCTTAATCTTTCACTCAACAACTTTTAACCTTGAAAAGTTTGAAAAAGTGACTTTTACTCTGGGTATTTAAAGTGGAACTATTACACAAAAATCACTTTTATAAGGGGTTTGTGGTAATATAATGAGATTCTAATGTTAATAATGTATTCATTTTATTTTTTATAATCAGACTTGATAGAAACAGTCTGCAGAAACACTTTGATTGACAATCTCTCTTTGTACGTGTCATCAGAGGGGGAAAACCCAAATCGGCCACTATGCTAATACATAGGAATCTATAGCTCCGCCCTCTTTAAATAAGAGCAACATCTCATTTGCATGTAAAGCGACAGTCACCAAAACACAACAATTAGGATCAAAACCTAAAGGGTCAGTTTCAGAGAGATATAAAACATTATCTGTGTGGTATTTCGAGCTAAAACTGCACATACACACTCTCGAGACATCAGAGATGTATTTTACATCTTGTGAAAAGCGGCATAATAGGTCTCCTTTAATGCAGTGTGTAGTTTACCTAGCACTTCTGACGCACGTCTGTTCATATTTTCACACAGCCCTATGTTAAATCTGCCACTATGCTTACACGCAGGCTTTTGTAGCTCCACCCTCTTCTGAAAAGAACACAATCTCATTTAAATTTAAAGCAGCAGTCACCAAAATGCCACACAATCAGAATTAAAGCCTAAAAGGGTCAGTTTCAGAGAGATATAAAACATTATTAGTGTGGTATTTTGAGCTGAAACTTTACTACACACGCTAATCTTGCAAAAAAAAGTCATAATAGGTCCTTGGTTAATGCAGTGTGCAGTTTATCTAGCACTTGCAACACACCTCTGTTCACGTTTTCACACATAACATCAGTCCTGTTTTGAATCTGCCACTATGCTGACACACAGGCATTTGTAGCCCCGCCCACGTTTGAAAAGAGTACAATCTCATTTGCATTTAAAGAGACAACAAAACAATTAGGATCAAAGCCTAAAGAAATGTCAGTTATTAAACATTTGTGCAGTATTTTGAGCTAAAACTTCACACTCTGGGGAATTAATTTTACATCTTGCAAAAAAGCGGCCATAATAGCTCCCCTATTTAACGCAGTGTGTAGTTTACCTAGGCTAGCACTAGTGTATAGTGCGCTAAAAAGGCAGCAGATTGCCAGCCATAAACATGAAGGGGTCAAGCGGGGTTGGTAGAAACTCCCGGGTAATTTCCCCCGCGGTCGCTGTGGATAAGACAGCTCCGCTAAGTGGAGCCCTTTTCTTTTCACACATGACAAATGGGTCGTCCTCAGCGCCGGACACACCTGTTACTGGAAACACTTGAGATTTTACACTTTCCAGAGTGGCCTTATTACCATCTGAGCGCTCAAAGGTCCCGAAAACAATGGCCGCGGATGCTAACAATGCTCCAGCCCTGGGCTAAAAGAGAGTCCCGTCAAAAGCCAGGCTTGTGCCGGGCAAAAACACCGGGGGCTGCAATTGAAAATAAATTTCAGTTGAATAAGGGCATGGGGCTCGTCGGAGCAACCCGCAAGCTCGGCCCAGAACAAAAGCAGTTGCGGGGATAAGTTATTGACTCTGCTGACAGGATGAATGCAGTCCATTATGCCTGCCAGTTTCTCCAGTCAGTGTCCTGCATGGGCTGAATTCGGTGGCAGGTGCACGGGGCCGTTTTATTCGGCCCCCGGGGAACGCCTAGGGCCTGTCATCAGCTGATTTCATAGACAAATGTTTATCCCATACAGCCAAAACAGAAAGCATATTTCCATCATAAGAGCGTTTTGCCACAGCCATTAGTGTCAGCGCTCATTTGCATGTTAATTGTGCAGTTAAAAGCGCCTCCTAAAAATGCTTATTGTTGGTGCACATGTGGAAATCTGCAGCTTTGGAGAACTTTGTTTGGTTTGTTTTGTTTCACGGGGTCTGCGTTTAAAACATCACCATTCTTTATCACATCACCAGTGCTCATTATTATGAGTTTACAAGATAATATAATAATACAATGCAATATTTTTCTTCCTACTTTCTTTTTATTTGACGAAAAAGAAGTGAAAATACACTTCATTCGTCAAGGATATGCACTACTTATTTTAAATGAGCTGAAGCAACACAATTCTTGAGTTTTTTTTTTTTTTTTTTTTAGGGGGGGACAACATATTTGTTATGTTTAATCCACTTAAGTTTGTAAAACTAATAAGTTTATTTAATTCCTTCATGTTGTCCAAACAAAAATCCATTGTGTTTTTACAGTGTACACAAAGTTTTAATAATTAAAACTTGTTTCCATTGTGGTCCTTGATGTAAAGTTCATTTGGTAACACTTTACTTGAAGGGATGTTCATAAGACTGTCATTAATGCTTTATGAGCATGATACTGAACTGTTATTAATTGTTATACACTCACTTATTTCATGTTAAATGCAAAGATCACATTGTTTATGACAACTTCACAAAAACAAATACATCACAACCTGTTTTTGCCGTTGTCATGATGACTTGACATTTCCAAGACAACAACACTTGTCATAAATCTGTCATCAACATGATTGTCATGAAGCCATTATAAATGTGTCATTAATTTTGTAACAGCCTCGTTAATATTTTATAACCTCAACTACAGTGGTAGAAACTGAATTTGTCGTTAAAATGTCAATAAATAATAATATTACTGTCATTAAATGATTTGACAGAGAATTGCACTTTTGAAATCAGCCATTTTAATGCCAAATACAGTTTGTTCCACTGAAGAAGTGATCAGAAAAATATTCATGACACAATTATAATAGCTTCATGACAATCATGTTTATGGCAGATTTATGACAAGTTTTGTTGTATTGATTGTCAAGTTGAAGTCTGTCAAGTTGTCTTTAAGTGTCATACGCTCAGTTTTGTCATTTTAAATGCAAATATGGCATTGTTTAAGGCAACTTGACATAAATACATCACAACCTGTTTTTGTTGTTGTCATGAAGACTTGACTTTCCAAGACAACACAACTTGTAATAAATCTGTCATAAACATGATTGTCATGCAGTCATTATAAATGTATAATGAATGTTACAACAGCGTCAATAATATATATATATATATATATATATATATATATATATATATATATATATATATATATATATATATATATATATATATATATATATATATTATATTTTGATTATGAATTCATAAATTAAAATTGTTTATAAATGAAAATTACAAATTATATATATATATATTTTTTTTTTCCCCTCAACTACAGTGGTACAAATTGAATTTGTAATTTACAATGTCAATAAATATTAATGACACTCCTAAAATGATTTGACAAACTAATGATACTTTTAATGAGACATTTTATTGACAAATACAGTGAAAACGTGATCAGAAAATATTCATGACACATTTATAATGCCTCATGACAATCATGTTTATGACAGATTTATGACAAGTTTTGTTGTATTGATTGTCAAGTTGAAGTCTGTCAAGTTGTCTTTAAGTGTCATTCACTCAGTTTTGTCAGTTATGTCAAATATGGCATTGTTTAAGGCAACTTGACATAAATACATCACAACCTGTTTTTGTTGTTGTCATGAAGACTTGACTTTCCAAGACAACACAACTTGTAATAAATCTGTCATAAACATGATTGTCATGCAGTCATTATAAATGTATAATGAATGTTATAACAGCGTCAATAATATAAATATATATATATATATTAGTGCTGGGCCGTTATCGGCGTTAACGCGAGACTCTTATCACGCGATAAAAAAAATATCGCCGTTAATCTATTCTCAAAGTTAGGTTGGGAGCTGGGTCTATTTTACCCAAGCTGTGATAACTTTCACCTATTAGCGCGGATGGATACCTGACCGGTGAGCCGTCTGCCCTTCTGAATCAAATCAGCAGGCTGCCTGACTCTAACTGCAGGTCGGCAGTTTCATTTTAACTCACGGATATTTCATTCATTCCTTCGTGACAAAGTGGGGTATTAGACGCAAATACGGAGAGAATGTTATGGAATTTAATAACGCATGCCAAATGGTAAGAAAAAAAACTTCCGCATTTCGCGATGTGTATGTGTGTGTGTGTGTGTGTGCAGTCCTTTACTGACAGCCGCGTGTGGATCTTGTCGGAAAATATGGCGAAAGGTCCTAAAGACCGCGGTGTTTACTTCAATAATGCCACTAATATCTGCATACTCCACATCTTAATTCCATTTCTGTTCAGTTCAGTAATGACTTTAGATGGATTAAGGTAATAAAAAAATCGCTGTTTGGAGCTTATGTAGGCCTACAGTTCAACATTGATGTTTAACTGAATAAACAGTAAACACAAGTACATCTTATTGAACATCATTTATTTTCATCACCAATTATCATAGTAGAACAGTTCCTCAAGCAGTTTGTGATGCATTTTTGAAACAGGAGACGAGCCCCTTGTATAATGCACCACCTGGCTTGAGAAACCTGTTCTCAAAGACTTATTATTTGGGTAGCACACATATTCTGAATGCCTTCGGCAGAATTCAAATGAGCCATTTTAATCTAGATTAATCTAGATTAAAAAAATTAATCTATGCCCACCTATAATATATATATATATATATATATATATATATATATATATACACACACACAGTATATATATATTATATTTTGATTATGAATTCATAAATTAAAATTGTTTATAAATGAAAATTACAAATTATATATATATATAATAATAATATATTAATATATAATAATAATAATAATAATAATAATAATAATAATAATAATAATAATATATTAATATATAATAATAATAATAATAATAATAATATAATAAATATTAATGACACTCCTAAAATGATTTGCCAAACTAATGATACTTTTAATTAGACATTTTATTGACAAATACAGTGAAAACATGATCAGAAAAATATTCATGACACATTTATAATGCCTCATGACAATCATGTTTATGACGGATTTATGACATGTTTTGTTGTCTTGATAATGGTTGTGATGTATTTGTTTGTCAAGTCAACAATGTCATCTTTGCATTTAAAATTACATTACACTGAGCGAATGACTGCATAAAATCTGAAAAATGATTATAAAAGTTTTATGACAGTTTTATAAACACCCATTCAAGTAAAGTGTTACCGTGCAGTTTTATTATTCATTCATTCATTTTCCTTCGGCTTAATCCCTTATTTATCAGGGGTCACCACAGCGAATTGAACCGCCAACTATTCAGCATATGTTTTACACAGCGAATGCCTTTCCAGCCTCAACCCAATACTGGGAAACACCCATACACACTCATTCACACACACACATTACACACACATACACTACGGCCAATTTAGTTAATTCCCCTATAGTCCATGTGTTTGGACAATGGGGGAAACCGGAGCATCCAGAGCAAACCCACACCAACACGGGGAGAACATGCAAACTCCACACAGAAACGCCAACTGGCCCAGCCGGGACGCGAACCAGCGACCTTCTTGCTGAGAGAGCCCACAGTGCAAACCACTGAGCCACCGTGCCACACTTATGAGTTACTAATAACTTTAACTGCTAAAAGATATAAAGTTACTACATAATTCAAGTTATTATATATATATATATATATATATATATATATATAAACATAGTTAACCTGCAATAATATAGTATATAGGTGATGTCTATGTGTACATGTTCAATGAAGTGTATTAAGTGTATAATAATATGTGTATTAAGTGTATAATCATAGAACCAATGCTCAAAGAATAAACTTAAACACAGAAACAGAGAGGTTCTAGTATAAAGTTTAGCAACATCAATAGAAATACTGGATTTTTTTTTACATGTGAGGCCAAATTAAACAACATCCAACACACAACTAAACAGCAAAGCGCGAACCCTGGAGCTAAATGACAGAGACGCGGGTCCTTTTTTATGTGTGTGTGTGTGAGTCAATCTACAACATCCAAGTCAGCATTTGGCATCTCTTTTTACTCTAAATACGACAGCATAAAAGAGCGAGCCTCTCAGTTCTGTGCTCCGTAATGTTCTCCTACTGTGTCTGACAGATGGCGTTCACTAGTTGGCCGTAAATGGCTGTCACCGAGTGTTTGTCTGTCTGCCAGTAGCCTATGGATAAGGGACTCCCTGGGAGAATGTTAGTGGCCTGATACTGGCGAAAAAACGTAGCGTCCTTGATTGTCAAGCGCCAGCGAGCGAAGTCCTCGTGCCACCCGGCCTTCTGGTCAGAAAAAAAGAGAGAGAGGGTTTTCGGGGAGCAGGTGTGATCTGAGGACGTGTGTTTATTTAAATTGCAGCGCGACACATGCTTGAAAGCTGATGCAGTGCGAGGTGAACATGCTCCGATACATGGGGTCAGTCTGAGAATGAGTGTGCGCATTGTGTGCAATGCTTTAGTGTGTAAATCACAATGAGATTTCTCCATCAGCCTGTGTTAATGCACGTTTTAAAGTGTGGCATGTGAGTGATGGAAATGGCTAATAGAATTTAACTAATTGATTCGGGCTTTTTTAACAGCTCGATATATTTATACCATAGTATATTTTTAAGGGGTTTTCACCTTTATTGTATAGGACAGTGGAGTTGAGAGAGGAATACAATGGGGAGCAGAAAGAGGGGGGAAGGATCGGCTAAGGACCTCGAGCCAGGAATCGAACTTGGTTCGTCTCAGTGCTATATGTCGGCACACTTTACCACTAGGCTATTGGCGCCGATCATATTCATATTTTTAAACTGATTAAATCTACTATTCAATTTGAACTGATTTAGATTGATTCTGACAACATACATTTCAAGAGTTCACACTTAGCTCATGATTTATCACATAGCTTGTTTGGCGTGCTGTCCCAGGAGAGAGCCCTGAGCTCAAGAGATCCTCGGGCCCAGGGCTCCCCCTTTCACAGGGCGAGGGGAAATTGAGCTCAGGTCGATCTCAAACTCCCCCGCTGCTGAGGCCAAGGTGAACTTCTTGACAGTAAGACATTAAAAAAAGATTTAGGCTTATTTTATCTACAATATAAAGCATGTTTGGATGGTGGGAGGAAACCGGGGGACCCGGGGGAAACCCACGCGGACACGGGGAGAGAGTAGGGGTTTGCCCACTGGCCTCCTAACCATCCTCATATCATAATTGGCATCATCACTCTGTCTCCTCTCCACCAATCAGCTGCACACTGAGGGTGGATGAGGAGATCCCCCCCCCCCCCCCCCCCCCCAATGTGTAAAGCGCTTTGAGTGTCTAGAAAAGCGCTATATGGAATTATTATTACCGTTATTAATTGATTTGTGTTGGGACTAAACTATAATAAGTGAAGTTTATTCATAAACTAATCTCAAACTAATTTTGAGAAGATCAGGTGCTTATGATTGCTCGCTGCTGGTCCCGCATTATCAAATCTATGATTCACCAATCAAATGCTTCCTAAGCCACTATAAATACCCTAAATTCCATATGACAGTCATCTTCGTTTTCAAGACCCTCCTCCACCCCTACTCCTCCTCCTTTCCTAGATGGGTGGCACGGTGGCCCAGTGGTTAGCACTGTTGCCTCACAGGAAGAACCTCACTGGTTTTAGTCATTACCAAGCCAGCCGACGTTTCTGTGCGGAGTTTACACGTTCTCCTCGTGCTCACGTGGATTTCTCCCGAGTTTCCCGGTTTCCTCCCACCGTCCAAAAACATGCAGCTTAAGTTAATTGACTAATCTTAATCAGCTTCATAGACATGCTCCTAGTAAGTATTTGTCTCTTAAGAGCAATCACTATCTGTTCATTATCCACTACAGCAGGGGAGTTCTCAAGATCTACCTGAGCTCAAACTCCCCTTTTGCCTTGCAAATGGGAGGGAGCCCCGGGCTCGAGGATCTTATGAGCTCAGGGCTCTCTCCCGGGACAGCATGCCAAACAAGCTTTATAATCAATCATCAGCTAAGTGTGAACTCTTGAAATACATATAACGTCAGTCTATGCTATTACTAGTTATTCTATTTTCAGTAATGAGGTAAACTATCTGCTGGTGTTTCAGTATGGATATAAATGTCACGCAAGATGGTGATCAAACTCACATTAGAACGGTATGACGCCGTTCCTTTACATGCTTACCAGCTGACCGCTTACCTCCATGTGGACGGCTTTACCGCTGATACAGTTTGTCCAGTGGCTCACCATGTACGTCAGTGGACTGGAGGGGTAGAGAGGAGTTGACTGAGATGATGGGGTTCGAGTGAACAACGGTTGCAGAAAGCAGGTAAGACAAAAAATTAAATAAACAAGTAAATAAGAGTGTGAGAACGTGGTAAGATCTTAAAACATGGTAAAAACCAGGCAAGGGCTTTTCCTTTCTGGATTGCTTTTGAAAACACTGTCAGTCGAGTTTCAAGAGTTCACACTTAGCTGATGGTTTATAGTTAGCTTGTTTGGCATGCTGTCCCGGGAGAGAATCCTGAGCTCAGGCCCAGGGCTCCCTCCCTTTCACAGGGCGAGGAGAGATTGAGCTCAGGTTGATCTCAAACTCCCCAACTGCTAAAGGTGAACTTCCTGGGAGTAAAATGTTTAAGAAAAGAGGCTTATTTATCTCTAATATAGAGCATATTTGGGCGGTGGGGGGAAACCCTCGTGGACACAGAGATAACATGCTAACTTCGCACAGAAATACCAGATGGCCCGGCGAGCACCAGGAGCCAGTGGTATTCTTGCTGTGAGGCAATAGTGGTAGTCGCTGGGCCACCGTGCCGCCCCTCCTGGATAAAGGTGGAAGAAGGGGAGGGTTTCTTCTAGACAAAGATAGTTGTAGAAAGGAAATGAGGATATATATAGTGACTTGGTGTCCTTTGATTGGAGGATCACGATGAGCTAATATAGGTCAGCTGGGTCAATCATGAGCACGTGCTCCTCTCGAAATGAAACTTCACTTAGGGAAGGAGGACGGTCGGTCAGCCGATCGGTCAGTCAGCTGACAGCGGCCTCTGGTGGATTTATGCGAGACCAGCAGGCATGAATGGCATTCGTGAGAGAAATCTGAGGTCTGAAAAAGTGTACACAGCGCCCTCTGGTGGATTAATGAAAACATAAACTGCAAAAAAATGGGACGTATTTGGCGCTCTCCGGAAATGTATATAGAGGTACGTTTTCAGAATGAGCCTGTGTTGGCATGTACAGTAAATATTAATAGTGTAACTCATTATTTGCCTTGGAAATCTTGATATAAACGTGTGGAAATGTCCACTGTTTACTTCTATTTATGACTTTTCTAATTATACTTTTTTATTATATTTGTACTCCGCAGTTTGCAGGCATGCTAATTCCCACATGGCATAAGAGCGTTATTAATTCTGTGATTCTGAAGTTTGGAAATAATAAGATGTAGGATGTCTGTGTGTGTGTGTGAGTGTGTGTGCCAGCTCGTGTCTTGGCATAAGCGAGTGCTGTAGTGCCCTTCACTGTAGGGGACGTTGTTCGACAAAACCATGTTGAGAGTTGGCATGAAAGAAGTGGCTGTAAATGTGCACGCTGCCACAGTGGGCTTCTCATGTTCACTTGTCAAAGTTCACTGTGAATCACATTAGACAGACTCTATAATCAGCTAGAAATGTCTAGTAGGTGTGTGTGGATTATGGAGATGTGTGTGAATGTATTGTGTCCATGTGTGTTTGTGTGTGTGTGTGCATATGCGTGTTGAGGTAATGTGTCTTTGAAGGGCAGATTCAGAATTAGTGTGTGTGTGTGTGTGTGTGTGTATGCATGTGTGTGCATTTGTACTTGCACACACACATACACACATACACACACACACACACACACACACACACGCACAGTAATTCTGGATCTGCCTTTCAGAGACACATTATCTCAACACACATACATACACACACATACAAACATGCATGCACACACATGCACATACACATACGCATGCATGCACACACATGCATACATACACACACATACAAACATGCATGCACACACATACACATACACATACGCATGCACGCACACACATGCATATATACACACACATACAAATACGCATGCACACACACACGCATATATACCTATGCATGCACGCACACACACACACATGCATAAGCAAACATACAAACAAGCACGCATGCACACATGAACACACACTCTTCAGAGATCTGCTCTTCAGAGGCACATTACCTCACACTAACCTGATCCAGTGACTGCTTAATCACACGCTCAAAGGGGGAGTGGTGTTCACTAATTAGGGCACATGATGAAGTGTGTGTGTGTGTGTGTGTGTGTGTGTGTGTGGTTAACATAAGATGGTGAAGCGTATCGTATACCCAGAGTGCTCAATACACGGCTGCAGTATGGAGAGAATAACAGTACATAATATATATAGTATTCAACTTAATGTGACATTTAAAGTAATGCTTATTTATTATTTAATCATTTAATTATTATTATTATTATTATTATTATTATTATTATATTAAAATGTTAAGATAATATGCTAAGAACTTAATTTAGGTGAATTTAGCTTTGAGATTATGCATCAAATTGAATTAAAAAATTGGACACATACGTACATTTGTCTAAAAATATATTTGGATATTTACTTTAATTCTTATGGTTACAATTTATAATAATAATAATAATAATAATAATAATAATAATAATAATAATAATTCTTAATATTATTATTAATATAATGGTATAAATATAGGCTAAGATCTTATTCTTAATCTTTGAGATTATGCATACATTTTAATTTTAAAAATGATACTTATAAATTTCTTTAATAAATATATTTGGAAATTTATTTTATTTCTTATGGTTAGTTTTTTATTATTATTATTATCAATATTATCAATATTATTATTATTATTATTATTAATAATAATAATAATAATAATAATAAAATAATAATAATAATAATTAAAATAATACAATAGCTGTTATTATATAATATTTAAATAATTATATTATAAATAATTATATTTTATTATAGATTATAATATTGTAAATATAATATTATGTTATAAATTATTATTATTATTATTATTATTATTATTAATATTGTTATAATTAATTTAATGCTATGATTTTTTGCTTAGAACTTAATCTCAAAGCTAAATTCACCTAAATTATGTAAACATTTTAATATAAAAAATTACACTGAGTGTATAAATTTGTTTAATAAATATATTTGGATATTTACTTTATTTCTCATTTATTAAATTTAATAATAATAATAATAATAAAAACAATTATAGTAATAATAATAATAAGTATTATTATTATTATTATGTATACATTTTATTTTATTACATTTATTAATATGTATACATTTTTATTAAAAATATGCTTTTATGTTTGTTTGATAAATATATTTGGATATTTACTTTATTTCTCATGGTTAATTTTTATTAGTATTAATATTATTATTAATAATAATAATTATAATATTAATAAACAATATTAGTAATAATAAGTATTATTATTATTTTTATTATGTACATATTTTATTTTATTACATTTATTTTATTATTTTATTATTATAAATTTTAATAAAACATACGCTTGTGTTTGTTTGATAAATATATTTTAATATTTAATATTATTATTATTATTATTATTATTATTATTATTATTATTTGATTGTTTGTAAATGTTCTGCAGATCCTCTTTACTATCAAATATTACCGATAAATTCCCTAAAATGTGTGTATTAATTTCTGTCCAGTGTGCTCTGCTTGTGTCTGTATAGTGACGCGCTCTTCTTCCTGCAAGTCTGTCAGCGTTTGGTCTTCATTTCGGTGAGGTTTTAGGTTTTGTCAGCTCAGGGAATCTGGCCGTCTGCCAGCAGGAATTGGTCACAGTAGGTGAATCTGAATAGCATTTAAATGTAAACGACAGACGGTTTTCTGGAGGAGACAAATGCACAATGAAAGAATGAGAGACGGCGGGATGTGTTTTATTCCTAAACACTGCTCACAGAAGAGTTTTAGATCTGGAGAATATTATAATGACAACTGTTCAATGAAGCGCACCAAAAATAAGTTTCATATTTAGTCATTTATGATGTAAATCTCTGTGTTACTGTAATACAGATTGTTAGGTTTGTGTAGATGTGTGTGTTTGTGTAGATGTCTGTGTGTGTGTGTAATAAATGTTTGTATTAAATTTAGTTTACTCTTTATTATATTGCAGCCATTTGCTAAATTTAAGCTCATTTTTTCCTCATGAATGTACACACAGCAACCCATACCTACAGAAAAACACAGAATTAAAAAAAAGACAAACTGAAATATCTCATGGTCTTAACTATCAAGACCCTTTGCTCAGTATGTAGTAGAAGCAGATGAAGGTATAGAACCATCTCAAGGATGATCAGAAATAATGGACAGCACCTGAGTTCAATATGAGTGTCACAGCAAAGGGTCTGAATATTGAGGACCATGTGATATTTCAGTTTTTCTTTTTTAATGAATCTGCAAAAATGTCAGCAATTCTGTGTTTTTCTGTCAGCACGGGGTGCTGTGTGTACTTTAATGAGGAAAAAATTCACTTTTAGCATTTTAGCAAATGACTGCAATATAACAGAGTGAAAACCTTAAGGGGGTCTGAATACTTGCTGTACCCACTGTCAAAATCATGACTTAAAATGTCAAACAATACAAGATAAAATAAATATTATGACTTCAAAAGTTGAAATCCTGACAAAAGGTTAAAATTACAAGTTAAAAAGTTGAAATCCTGACAAAAAAATGTTAATTATGATTTAGGATGTAAAAATACAAGATAAAATGAAATTCTGATTTAAAAAGTCAAAATCATGAAATAAAAAGTAAAATCAGGACTTAAGAAGTTAAAATCATGACTTAAGATGTTAAAATCATGACTTAAGATGTTAAAATCATGACTTAAGGTGTAAAACATACAGGATAAACTGAAAAAAAATCACTTAAAGTTGAAATCATGACATAAGTTGAAATTATGATTTAAGACATAAAAAGACAAGATAAAATGAAATTATGATTTAAAAAATCATGACTTAAGATGTCAAAAATATAAGATAAAAAGTAAAAATTATGAATTAAAAAGTCAAAATCATGAAATAAAAAGTTGAAATCATGACTTAAGATGTTAAAAATATAAAATAAAATGTCAAAATCATGACAAAAAAAGGTAAAATTATGAGTTGAAATGTCAAAATCAGGACTTAAGATGCCAAAAATACAAGATAAAATGAAAATTATGACTTAAAGAGTTGAAATTGTGACATAAAAAGTTGAAATTACAAGATAAAAAGTCCAAATCATGACATAAAAAGTTGAAATCATGACTTAACATTAAAAAATACAACATAAAATGAAAATTATGACTTAAAGAGTTGAAATTGTGACATAAAAAGTTGAAATTACAAGATAAATGTCCAAATCATGACATAAAAAGTTGAAATCATGACTTAACTTAAAAATATAAGATAAAATAAAAATTATGACTTAAAAGTTTAAATCAAGATATAAAAAGTTGAAATTATGGTTAAATTAAAAGAAAAAAAATCAGAATTCTGAATTTAAATGTCCAAAATCATGACATAACAAGTTGAAATTACAAAATGAAATGTAAAAATCATGACTTAAAACATCGAAATCGTAAGTTAAGATTTCAAAAATACAAGATAAAATGAAAATTATGACTTAAAGTGGAAATCAAGACAAAAAATTAAAATTACAAGATAAATAGTTTAAATCGTAACATAAAAAGCTAAAATTATGAATTAAGATGTCAAAAATACAAGATAATATGTCAAAATCATGACTTAAAATGTCCAAATCATGACATAAAAAGTTGAAATTACGAGATGAAACGTCAAAATTATGACTTAAGATGCCAAAAATAAAAGATAAAATGAAAATTATGACCTAAAAAGTCAAAATTATGAATTTAAAGGTCCAAAATCATGACATAGCAAGTTGAAATTACAAGATGAAATGTAAAAATCATGACTTAAAACATCGAAATCGTAACTTAAAATGTCAAAAATACAAGATAAAATGAAAATTATGACTTAAAGTTGAAATCAAGACAAAGTTAAAATTGTGAACTAACGTCAAAAATATAAGATAATAAGTCGAAATCATGACTTACAATGTTGAAATCGTGACTTAAGATGTCAAAAATATAAGATAAAATGAACATTATCAAAAGTCGAAATCGGGACAAAAGTTGCAATTACAAGATAAAAAGTCCAAATCAGGACTTATAATGTTGAAATTATGGCTCAATGTAAAAGAAATAAGATAATTAGTCAAAATCATGAATTAAAATGTCAAAATCGTGACACAAAAAGTTGAAATTACAAGATGAAATGTCAAAATCATGACTTAAAATGTCGATATTGTGACTTAAGATGTCAACAATACAAGATTAAATGAAATTCAAGGGGGTCAGAATACTTCCCCTATCCACTGTGTGTACCAATATTAATTATACAGATTATTTCTGTAAAGTATCGTGTAAAGCATCCTGTAGATAATATTAATTTAAAAGAGAGATCTGTAAGGGGTGTAACTCATTAGTGTGTGTGTGTGTGTGCGTGCGTGTGTGTGTGTGTGTGTGCGTGTGTGCGTGTGTGTGTGTGCTGGTGTTGAGCTAAGGGCCGGTGCGCGTCTGGCTCAGTCAGAATCATCATATGGACAAATCACAACTGATCTGAGGCTGTAATGGTTGCCAGATGTTCACGTTTTACACCAATGACTCTCCTGAGAGATCACCTAATCGGAGGAGAGACTTCACTCTGTGTCTGTGTGCGCGCGCACGTGTTTTGTGTGCATGTGTGTTTGTGTGCCTGTGTGTTTGAGTTCTCTGTGTGTGTTTGTGCGCCTGTGTTTGTGTGTGACTTCGCACTGTGTGTGTTTCTGTGTGTATGTATCTGTGTACTGTATATGTGTGTTCATGTAGATATGTGTCTGTGTGTTTGTGTAGATGTGTGTATGTGTTTTGGGTGTCTATATGCTTGTGTGTCTCTGTGTGTTTGTGATTTCACTCTGTGTGTTGTGTCTGTGTGAGAGGAAGTGTGTTTTTCAGTGCTTTATCTGTATTCAGCATCATCAAATCAGCATCCTCCTTCTCATAAACATGCCTGTTTGACTGATAATAATAATTGATTTTGAGCTCTTATAAACACTGAGGACTGGTGTGTGTATTTATGGTCAGATCGAATGTTATTGTATGTTGTGTGTGTGTGTGTGTGTGCAGTAGTTTGTCTCTCCGTCCTGATTGTGTGTGTGATGCTGAGCAGCTGTTATATTGCGTTTCAGCATCCAGAAACATATAACTCCACATCTGCTGTATCTCCCATAGCAGAGGCTGTGTGTGCAGATGCATCATTACACCCTCAACACACACACACACGCACACACACGCAGACACACACGCACACACACACACACACACACACACACACTGAAAAATCAGCATTCGGCCTGTTTTATCTGTAGGGATGTGAGGATAATGAATCCATTTTCACCAGGTTAGAGGAAAAAATCAACTTTCAAAGTCAAAATCATGACTTAAGTCAAAATTACAAGATAAAAGTCTAAATTATGACTTAAAAAGTTGAAATTACAAGATAAAAAGTACAAATCATGAAATAACAAGTTGAAATCATGAATCAAGATGTCAAAAATGTAAGATAATAAGTCAAAATCATGACTTAAAATGTTGAAATCATGGCTTAAGAAAAATATGAGAAAAAATGAACATTATCACTTAAAAAGTCAAAATTATGACCTAAAAGTTTAAATTACAAGATAAAAAGTCCAAATCATGAAATAACAAGTTGAAATCATTAATCAAGATGTCAAAATTAGAAGATAAAAAGTCAAAATTATGACTTAAAAAGTTAAAATTATTGCTTAATGTAAAAGAAATAGAATAGAAAGTCAAAATTATGAATTAAAATGCAAAATCATGACAAAAAGTTAAAATTACAAGATGAAATGTAAAAATCATGACTTAAAACATTGAAATCGTGACTTAAGATGTCAAAAATACAAGATAAAATAAAAATTAAGACTTAAAAAGTCGAAATCATGACAAAAAGTTTAAATTACAAGATAAAAAGTTGACAAAGTTAAAATTATAAATTAACGTCAAAAATATAAGATGTCAAAAATCATAACCTAAGATGTCAAAAATAAAAGATAAAATTAAAATTTTAAATCGTGACATAAAAAGTTAAAATTATGAATTAACATGTCAAAAATATAAGATAAGTCCAAATCATGACTTAAAATGTTGAAATCATGACTTAAAGTCGAAATCGTTACAAAAGTTTAAATTACAAGATACAAACTTCAAATCATGAAATAACAAGTTGAAATCATGAATCAAGATGTCAAAAATATAAGATAATAAGTCAAAATCATGACTTAAAATGTTGAAATCATGGCTTAAAATGTAAAAAATATGATAAAAAATGAACATTATCACTTAAAAAGTCAAAATCATGACATAAAAGTATATACAAGATAAAAAGTCCAAATCATGAAATAACAAGTTGAAATCATGAATCAAGATGTCAAAATTCCAAGATAAAAAGTTGACAAAGTTAAAATTAGGAATTAAAAAGTTGAAATCATGACTTAAGATGTAAAAAATATAAGAAAAAAGTTTAAATTGTGACATAATTAGTTGAAATTATGACTTACAATGTTAAAATATATTAGATTAAATTAAATTATGAATTAAAAATTCAAAATCATGAAATAAAAAGTTGAAATCATGACTTAAGATGTCGAAAATCATGACATAAACTGAAATTACAAGATAAAAAGTCAAAATCATGTAATATGGCTTAATGTCAAAAACTAAGATAAAAAAAAATCTAAATTATGTATTTAAATGTCCAAAATCATGACATAAGAAGTTGAAATTACAAGATGAAATGTAAAAATCATGACTTAAAACATCGAAATCGTGACTTAAGATGTCAAAAATACGACATAAAATAAAAATTATGACTTAAAAAGCCGAAATCAAGACAAAAAGTTAAAATTACAAGATAAACAGTTGAAATCGTGACATAATAAGTTAAAATTATGAATTAACATGTCAAAAATATAAGATAATAAGTCAAAATCATGACTTAAAATGTTGAAATCATGACTTCATGATTTCAACATCTTAAGTCATGATTTCAACATCTTTGATGTCAAAAATATAAGATAAAAAGTCAAAATCATGACAAAATTATAAGATAAGTAAAAATCATGACATAAGTAGTTGAAATAGTAAGATGTCAAAAATACAAGATAAAATGAAAATTAAGACTTAAAATGTCCAAATGATGGCATAAAAAGTTAAAATTATGGCTAAACATGTCGAAAATACAAGATAAAAAGTCAGATTATTGAAAATGCCAACATTGACTTCACACACAAACACACACAATCTTTCTCGTTCACACAGACACACAGTACACACTATCTCTCTCACACACACAGTCTCACACACACTTTCTCTCTCACACACACACATCAGCAAACTCATGCGGAGCGCTGTGGTCTGTGCTGTGACAGAGGAAATGCAGAAAGCTGTCGGCTGTCGCTCTCGTCAATCAAAGGCCTGTGTGTGTGTGAGTGTGTGTGTGTGATCTGGAGTGGCAGAGGGCCGGAAAGCTCCTCATTATCCCATTAGCAGAGCTCGATGTAAAGATGCGTCTCTGCTGGATCCATCCTGACACCCAAACCCCTGCTGCTGTGCAGGACTGCTGAGGCACACTTCTGCCCTGCTGTCACACACACACACACCCTCTCACACACTTATACAGACACAAACACACACACATATAAACATTCACACACATACAATATACACTGTCTCTCTCTCAAATACACACACACACAGTAACACTGTTCTGTCTAGACACTCATACGTACACACAGACATGCCTACACACACTTTCTCAAACACACACAATTACATTACACCTACACTACCTGACAAAAGTCTTGATCCCAGTTGTAAGAGCAGCAAATAATAACTGGACTTCTAGTTGATCATGTGTAAAAGTGTCAGAAGGTGGATTTCTCTGCTGAATCATCTGTTGATCTGCATCCCAATCATCACCAATACTGCAGAAGACCTACTGGAACCAGCATGGAGCCAAGATTCTCACAGAAATCAGTCAAGTTTGGTGAAGGAGAAATCATGGTTTGGGGTTACATTCAGTATGGGGGCGTGCGAGAGATCTGCAGAGTGGATGATCAACATCAACAGCCTGAGGTATCAAGACATTTGTGCTGTCCATTACATTACAAACCACAGGAGAGGGACAATTCTCCAGCAGGATAGCGCTCCTTCTCATACTTCAGCCTCCACATCAAAGCTCCTGAAAGCAAAGAAGGTCCTCCAGGATTGGCCAGCCCAGTCACCAGACATGAACATTATTGAGCATGTCTGGGGTAAGATGGAGGAGGCATTGAAGATTAATCCAAAGGATCTTGATGAACTCTGGGAGTCCTGCAAGAACGCTTTCTTTGCCATTCCAGATGACTTTATTAATGCATGATTTGAGTCATTGCAGAGATGTATGATGCAGTCCTCCAAGCTCATGATGGAGTCAGACACAATATTCATTCTGTTTCCACTGCAGCATGACACACACACACACACATGCATACAATACACATACTCTCTCACATACTCCCCAGCACAACCACACACACTGGATATATTGACAAACACATTATTGTCACTCAACACTGACTCTGAATGTGCCTCAAGAGCTGCCTCATTTCACACATAATAGTTATTGATGTGAGATTGACAAGCCATTGAGTGGCGTGTGGGTGAATCTGACAGGACTATTGTCATTTTAGTAATCCGCCAATAAAATAGATTGTATTACTAGTGCAATCAAAAATGCATGTTGTTATGATAATAATATTGTAATGACAGAAATTATGGCAGCACAGTAGGTAGTGCTGTCGCCTCACAGCAAGAAGGTCGCTAGTTCGAGCCTCGGCTGGGTCAGGTGGTGTTTCTGTGTGGAGTTTGCATGTTCTCCCTGCATTCGCGTGGGTTTCCTCCGGGTGCTCCGGTTTCCCCCACAGTCCAAACACATGCGGTACAGGTGAATTGGGTAGGCTAAATTGTCCGTAGTGTATGTGTGTGAATGAGTGTGTATGGAAGTTTCCCAGAGATGGGTTGCAGCTGGAAGGGCATCCGCTGCATAAAACATGGGCTGGATAAGCTGGCGGTTCATTCCACTGTTGCAACCCCGGATTAATAAAGGGACTAAGCCGAAAAGAAAATGAATGAATGAATGACAGAAATTATTTTTTGCTTGAAAATTTCTGTTGTTTCATTAATTTTCCTTCAGCTTAGTCCCTTATTTATCAGGGGTCACCACAGCAGAATGAACTGCCAACTATTCCAGCATATGTTTTACACAGCGGATGCCCTTCCAGCCACAACCCAGTATTGGGAAACACCCATACACTCTCATTCACACTAGGGTTGCACGGTTTGCCGGTACTATGGTAGTATCGCGATACTATGGCTCCAAAATAATGGCGGTGCCACTGTAGTTTGTAAACGGTAGTATCATCATTAACGGTCTATCTACAGTAGATAATGTTGGAAAAGTCACTAAAATGCTCACGTTTATGCAACAATAAACCATTTTTTTATAGTTTCTGGAGCCTTTTAAGGTTGCATGCTTTTTGACGTTTCGAACGCACATCTGAATCGGTTCATATCTGCTCCTGTCGATATGATTTAGTAGCTACAACAACGCGACAATCTCTTAAAAAGAACGACTCACAAAGTGAAGTTTGTGATATGGGCGACACAGTGGCGCAGTAGGTAGTGCTGTCGCCTCACAGCAAGAAGGTCGCTGGGTCTCAGGTTCGAACCTCGGCTGGGTCAGTTGGCATTTCTGTGTGGAGTTTGCATGTTCTCCCCATGTGGGTTTCCTCTGGGTGCTCCGGTTTC
>LR812531.1:1365402-1374021 GCA_903798195.1 Danio kyathit | reverse complement strand
TGTATGGTGTGTGTGTGTGTGTGTCTGTCTGTGTGTGTGTGTGTGAACTATCTATCTATCTATCTATCTATCTATCTATCTATCTATCTATCTATCTATCTATCTATCTATCTATCTATCTATCTATCTGTGTTGACAGTGATCAATGTGATGCTCCAGAATTGCAGTGGTGATGTTGCTGTCGCCTCACAGCAAGAAGGACGCTGGTTCGAGCCTCAGCTGGGTCAGTTGGTGTTTCTGTGTGGAGTTTGCTTGTTCTCCCTGCATTCGCGTGGGTTTCCTCCAGGTGCTCCAGTTTCCCCCACAGTCCAAACACATGCAGTACAGGTGAATTGGGTAGGCTAAATTGTCCGTAGTGTGTGTGTGTGAATGAGTGTGTATGGAAGTTTTTCTCAGAGATGGGTTGCAGCTGGAAGGGCATACGTTGCATAAAACATGTGCTGGATAAGTTGGCGGTTCATTCCACTGTGGCAACCCCGGATTAATAAAGGGACTAAGCCGAAAAGAAAATGAATGACATGAAAATATGTTAAACTAAATGATATTTATACCAAAAGGTGTAACAGATAATGCATTTCATTAATTTTCCTTCAGCTTAGTCCCTTATTTATCAGGGGTCACCACAGCAGAATGAACTGCCAACTATTCCTGCATATGTTTTACACAGTGAATGCCCTTCATATATATATATATATATACAGGATATATATGTGGCATCCCAGTCAGCCTCTGCTGTGAGCTGATTTGACCCAAGGAACTGGGTTGATGTGTCTGTGTGGTGCTAGGGTTGCATTGATTCAACGCTTAGCAATAATTACTCAGAAAATAACCCAGGTTTGGGTTTCTTAGCACTACCCAAAAACTACCCAAGACTCTGAAAAAAAAACCCCCAAATTACCCAAATGCCTCAACCCAAGATTTGGGTAGAAAAAATAACCCCTGATTTTTTAGTGCAGCCGCAACCCTGTATTGGGAAACACCCATACACACTCATTCACACTAGGGTTGCACGGTTTACCGGTACTATGGTAGTATCGCGATACTATGGCTCCAAAATAATGACGGCGCCACTGTAGTTTGTAAACGGTAGAATCATCATTAACTGTCTATCTTCAGTAGATAATGTTGGAAAAGTCACTAAAATGCTCACATGCTTATGTAACAATAAACCATTTTATTTTAATAGTTTCTGGAGTCCTTTAAAGGGTCACGAAACACCAAAACACATTTGTTGAGCTGTTGACAGTCATATCTGTGTCCCACGCTGCTATAAACACTATTAGGACACATATATTGCACTAAAAAGTGAAAATTGGTTGTTTTTGCGTTATTTTGAGCAAATTCGTTCTTCCGGTTTGAAACTAATTTTTGAAGCTGCGTCACGGCCATGAGATACTTAGGTGTAAATCCAGAGTGGAGAATGGCTGTCTGTCTTTTCGAGGACATAGTGACGTCTCTGAGTGTGCGGCATTAATTCATGAGAAAGACGTGCTTCAAACCAATCAGCGCGCTCTATTGTGTATGACGCGAAACTTCATTAATATGCATGATAGCTCCGGAGACTGTTTACCAGTTTACGCTGTTCATACGGCAGAGAGACGCCACGTTGTGTTGCCAAAACAAGTGAAAGTACAAGAATTTCAAGACAAGAGTCGTAGGTGTTGCAACGAAGGTTTTGTTTTCATTCTATGAGAGAGCTGCTGGACTCACGTGTGGATTACAGTGCACGCGACAGAAATGCGTTTGTAAGGAACATTTTTACCCGAGAGCTTTTTCTCATCTGGAAATGGTGAAATCCGTATTTGCCGCCTCGTCTCCTTTTAATAAAAAGACACAGCTCCAGTTTGATTGTCTGTCTTCAGATTTGGTAAGTGTTTGCAGTGCAGTGCCCTTTGTTTAAATGCTGCTCTCCGAGTGTAAACATGTTAACACAAACTATTCCCGTCGTGCAGGATTTTCGCCGCATTTTGTGACAGGATAGTCTATACACACACACGGCTTTCTGACGCTACCTACCGAGTACATAAGTTACAGAGAAATGGGAGGATTTTTTTCTCTCATTCGCCATGCTGTATCAAATCAGCCTCTCTCTGTTTGTTTTGCCTGTGAAACTTAGCGCGTGCCCAAATGGAAACTCCCTTCTATGCAAATCCTACCCTCTTTCCCTCCCCCGACACTCCCACACTCCCAGAGCTGGACACGCCCAACTATCCTGACTTTTTTCAAAACAGAGGTGTGAAAACACCCTGCTGAGACAGGGGGTTTCGTGGCCCTTTAAGGTTGCATGCTTTCTGACGTTTCGAACGCACATCTGAATCGGTTCATATCTGCTCCTGTCGATATGATTTAGTAGCTACAACAACTGTGACAATCTCTTAAAAAGAACGACTCACAAAGTGAAGTTTAAGGGTGCGTTCACGCCTGTGAATCGATTCATTTGTTCCTAAACAGGGATTAAAATTGTTACATTGTTGCTCTTTGTTGTTGGTGCGGTTCGCTTTCACACGACAGTTTCTAAACGCACCACAATAACTAAAAACAAGTCACGTGTGAGTAAACTCTCCTCACATTGGTCAGAGTTTCACGGTTTATTTTGCAGAGTCCCGCTCAGCTGTCGGGGGTGGTTTGGTGGTGTTTGACAGGGTGCGCGCGACATGTCTGAACAGCGAGGAGGGATGCGGTGGGGAGGGGTGCGCAACGTATTTGAGGACCGGGAGGGAGACGCGCGATTTCCGAGAGATTATCACTCGTTTGCGGGCATTCGGGAGTCTCTGTGCATTTGCGGGAGACTCCCGGGAGACTTGGGATGTCTGGAATGACCTCCCGACCTACTCATAATTCTCTCTTCATATAGCCGTATGCCTATTATTCATAAAACACTGTGATGTAGGCGGATCGTATCGCTTTCTCACTACAATCGATCCACTCCAGAGTTCGTTTCAATCAAGCCGAGACCACCTCATTCAGGCGGTCTTGGAGCGATGCCTTTGGCGTGGATCCGAGCGCGATTGCCCTGTTAACATATGCCAAACGAATCGCGCTAACTGGGCAAATGCGCCAAGTTCCGAAACAAAAGTCTAGGTGTGAAAGCACCCTTAAATTACTTTGAATTGTTACAAATATGCATGCAAAAGATGAAAAACCCAAAATAGCAACAGGAAACATTGAAACAATTTTTGACCACTTCATATAGCCTAATTTTGTTGGACAAATGCTCTTTTTGTAACATTTCATTCATTCATTCATTCATTTTCTTGTCGGCTTTGTCCCTTGTGGGGTCGCCACAGCGGAATGAACCGCCAACTTATCCAGCATGATTTTACGCAGCGGATGCCCTTCCAGCCGCAACCCATCTCTGGGAACATCCACACACACATTCACACTCATACACTACGGACAATTTAGCTTACCCAATTCACCTGTACTGCATGTCTTTGGACTGTGGGGGAAACTGGAGCACCCGGAGGAAACCCACGCGAACGCAGGGAGAACATGCAAACTCCACACAGAAACGCCAACTGACCCAGCCTAGCCGAGGTTCGAACCTGCGACCCAGCGACGTTCTTGCTGTGAGGCAACAGCACTACCTACTGCGCCACTGCGTTGCCCTTGTAACATTTCATTTGGTATAATTTGTATCTTTATTTTAATGTATTATTTGTTGACCAGTTATCTGCAAAATAAACAAAAAAGAATCAATTTTAGGTGAAGGGATGTGCAAATAATATATTTTTCAATAAGGGAATTATAAATTAACTTCAATTAGGCCTATTATAGCGTATAAAATATAATATTTCTGACAATTTTCTTTATAAACTGAGTTATAAAGTACAGCATCGCAATACTTCTTGGTATCATGATACTTCAGCTGGTATAGTATCGTAACTTGAATCAATGGTATTGCAACAACCCTAATTCACACACACAGACACACACACACACACACACACACACACACACACACACACACACACACACACACACACACACACACACACACACACACACACACACACACACACACACACACACACACACGTTTGTTTTTGTGAACAGTGGGTACATTACATAGTAATGCTATTGGTGGAGTGAAGAGACAGTGATAGAGCCAATTCGGTGGATGGGGATGATTAGGAGGCCATGATGGGTAAGTGCCGATTGAGGGACTTTGGCCAGGACACCGGGGTTACACCCCTACTCTTTACGAGAAGTGCCATGGGATTTTTAATGACCACAGAGAGTCAGGACCTCGGTTTAACGTCTCATCCGAAAGACGGCGCCCACTGACAGTGTAGTGTCCCCTTCACTTTTACTGGGGCATTAGGACTCACACAGACCACAGGTTGAGCGCCCCCTGATGGCCTCTCTAACACCACTTCCAACAGCAACCTAGTTTTCCCATGTGGTCTCCCATCCAGGTTTCCATTCATTTTATACAGATCAAACCGTATATAATTGTTACTCCCCTCGAGATGAAACAAAGGCTCAAGTTGTTCTTGATTTTAACTGACATTTATTCGGACACGAGTCTGTAGTATGTCTTGTACATTCTAGCCTTGCATCTCTTTATGTCCCAACAATGCCGTCAGAACTACAAAAAGAAATACATAAACTTAAATTAACCCCTTAAAGGTAATGTTGCACGTAATGAACAAAATACATACAACCAATAAATAAAGTGGACATTGAACATGTAAGGAAATACACTTAATTGGCTAATAATACATTAACATACAGACACATACTCATACATGTTCACATACGTTAACACTATACGACACATACCTCATTGGCCTCTCTAACTCAAGAGGAATAAACTTGAAGGGTTACAGTTTCTCTTCAACAAACTAGAACTTCTTTGTACTTCTTAATCCTTACAAACGTGTTATTAGCACAGCACCTAGTGGCTGTACTACTTGTAGTGCATCGGAAGAATAGCTTGATCGCAACAATGAAATAATTCCCAAGCTAAACATAATGAGAACTAGGTTCCCCCCTCTTTATAGTTTTAGTTGAATAATTTTAAATGAATTAACATGTATTAACAACAAATATACATTACTTATTTATTCTAATGATTACTCTGAACATTTTAACTATTTATTGACCTTTTGACTGTAAAGTGCATCTTATAGTGTGTAATATATGAGAATTGCATCTGACGGCAGCTACAATTATATTGCCCTCACCCCACCCTACCCCTAAACCCAACCATCACAGGAGACAGTGTACAGCTTTTACTCTCTGAATAAACTCATCCTGTGGGATTTAGAAGCTTTTTGAGAAGTGAGGACGTCACCAATGTCCTCATATGTCACCTTTTTGTAATACCTGTGTCATACCCATGTCATTATACAGCAGGGCTATTCAATTAGTTTGTCACGGGGGCCAGTTCATGAAAAGCATCCCCAACGAAGGGCCGGAGAGATATGACTTGCAATATAAAGGATGACACAACTGCCAATATGTTGTATTTTTGCTCTTTTAGACACCCACGTTGTATTTGTCTACATTAAAATTTTAATAAATTGTATTTTGAAAGTATATAATATCACTGCATTGTACAATAAGTTTTTTTTAACAAACATTCAAATGTTGTATTTCACAGCACAACAAAATCAGTGTATTGCTGAAGTAGGCTTCTTCTACATTCAGATACGTTCATATGTTCTGTTTTGAACTGCATAACAATTATGGATGCAACAATTATAGATTTTGGTTGTACGATTATATAGTGTGAAGAATAATCAGTGTTTCACAGTTATCACGTCTAATGTAAATTTAAGCTTTATATTAGCTAGATTTAGATCTGGACATCCCTAACTAACATTAAAAAACCTTTAAAAGGAATTTTCATTAGTAATAGTTTTTATGCTGAAGGTTTTTCTGTGCTTACACAATTTAATTATGTGTGTGTTTATAGAGAGGAACGGGAGAAAATAATATAATAATAATTGTTATGAATGTCGGCGCCAATATTTAGATTAACTGTTGTTATCATCTGCGTTCATACATACATAATCATTTTAATAATAGTTCGTCTAACATGTCTTTTGTTTACATTGCACTGAAAGCTAAGCACAACTCTCACCGCTACAGCATGAGATGTTTTCTACTGCGTGCGCCCAGACAGCCGCGAGCGCGTTGCTCTGCTTGCGCCCGCATATTGGCATATATTCTTACGACATAACAAACTTGCGCGCGGGAAAGACGTGATATGGGAACGGCCCGCGGCTATAGTTATTACAGTGTGCGTGCGTATTAGCTTCGGTGGACAAGCTCGGAACTTTAAACTAGCGCACAGTTGGCAACTTGGCGTAACTTTGTTCAGCAGTTTCATTTCGTGCGGCAGAACAGAAATGCAGAAATGCGGCTTAGAGAAGCCTTTACGATTAATTAACCGTGACGAATTAAAGCGCAGTTAATAGTGAAATCGGTTAATCGTTGCATCCCTAATAACGATATTAGTGCATTGTACAAAAGACCTTTTCTACAAACATATTCAAATGTATTCGGCTGCTCTCACCACTGTCAGGTGACTCACGCTCTGCGCAGCTCATGCTGTATTGAACAGACGCGCGTCACTTCATAACTATAGCGGCCGTTTTTTGACTGAACTAAATTTATTCTTGATGTCTTGGTCACACTATTTGGAGGGCCAGAACAAATTGCCTCGGGGGCCGGGTTCGGCCCGCGGGCCGCCAATTGAATAGCCCTGTTATACAGATTTGTGTCCTAATATGTCACAAAAACACGTACAAACACACACACACACACACACACACACACACACACACACACATACACTAGAGCCAATTTAGTTCATCAATTCCCCTATAGCGCATGTGTTTGGAGTGTGGGAGAAACCGGAGACCTGTAGGAAACCCACACCAACACGGGGAGAACATGCAAACTCAATACAGAAACACCAACTGGCCCAGCCGGGACTAGAACCAGCGACCTTCTTGCTGTGAGGCCACAGTGCTAACCACTGAGGCACCAATAATCCAATGCTTAAACTCAACTACAATAATCAATATTTTAAATGAGCAGTTTATAATGGTAAAACTCTTAGTTAATACTTCATTAACATCTCAAATTGTACCTTAAAAAAAGTGTGATAAGTTAATCATCTCACACTAAAACTTCCTCTAAAGTTTCATCAAGGATTCGTAAGTTTGTTCAGAGGATTTCTCTGTTTGTAGATGTCAATAATCGCAATAATAGGATCTCCCATCTGGGAAGGATTATATTTAGTGTCTAGAGGATTATAAGTATGAAGAGTGGAATAATAAACACACGCACGCACACACACACACACACAATACATGCTCTGCTTTAATCAAGCGGGCCGTCAGATCCGTCAGTCAGAGCAAACACATCTGTCTTCAGCCAGCAGGAGAGCAGAGAGTGATTTTCTGCTATTAGCACCTCATTAGAGCCGGAGCTGGACTCTCTTCCTCCTGCTCCAGTGTTATGCAGGATCTGCTGGAGCTTCAGGGCTCATCCATCAGCTGCTGGCGGAGAGGAGGTGCTGTCCTGCTGCTGCTCCACCCAACACTGCGGGACACTGGAGGAGCACTTTCACTACACACACACACTCTCACGCACACACACACTCACAGAAAGACAAACATACACTAACTAACAGACATACACACACACATACACACGCACGCAGAAAGACACAGACATACACTAACTAACATACACACACACACGCACGCACACGCACACACACACAGAAAGACACAGACATACACCAACCCAGACAGACACACACACTCTCGCAAACACAACACACGCTCACAGACACAAAGACACAATCACAGATGCACACACAGTCACACACACACACTCACAAAAAGAAACAGATATACACTAACCAGGCAGACACACACGCAGTCACTCACAGACACACACACACACACACACACACACACAGTCACAGACACACACTCACAGAAAGATAGACATACACTAACTCACAGACACACACACAAGGCAAAGACACACACACACACACACACACTCACAGTCTAAAACACACTCAGACACACACACTCACAGAAAGACAGATAGACACTAACACACGGACATGCATACACATACAGACATACACTAACTCACAAACACACATATACACACACTCACAGAAAGACAAACAAACGCTAACTCAGAGACATACACACACACACTCACTTACAGATACACACAGTCACAGGCACACACACACACACACACACGCACAATCACGAACACATACAGTCATTGATTCACAGACACACACTCACAGACACACACAGATGCGCAGACAGTCATAGATGCACATAGACACTTACAGACGCACACACACTCACTCACAAACGCACAGACACAATTACAGATGCACACACACACACGCACATGCACATATATGCACACACATACACACACATATGCACATATAAATACACAGACATGCATATATATATATATATATATATATATATATATATATATATATATATATATATATATATATACACACAGAAACACACACAACTAACATATACACACAGGCACACAACCCCCCCCCCAACACACACACACACATGCACATATACACATACACACAGA
>LR812531.1:1315402-1360402 GCA_903798195.1 Danio kyathit | reverse complement strand
TCATTCTGACCTTTCTCACATCATATTTACATTCAAAACTTCTATTGCGATATTATAATTAAGCTTTGAATGTCTGTCATCATATTTTATGACAGCATTACCCTAAAAATACTATCTTTTTTGGTAATACAGCCTATAAATATGTAGTTAAGATACTAGAACATGCAAAGGTCTGAGCCTCGCTTTCATTTTCACTTTCAAACAGGAGCTATTTCGCGGCACAGAATATGCTGTTTTGAAATATATATCTGAAGTAAATTTATGTTTTTGCTATCAGAAAGTTTTGTTTATTTTAGCAGGAAGTTGAGAGGTAAAGAAATACATGCATATATAAAGTCACAGCGAGAAGTAGCAGATATGCATGCAGTCGTGTTGACCAATGTGGTAAATAAAGGTAGAAATGCTCAGTTCTTTACTGTTTTGTAATTTAAAAAATAACAATGTTAGAAAGACATACACAGATATTTCGGAAACGTCAGAGTGTTATAGATATGTTAGTTTTATTTCAAAGAGTTATAAAATTACTAAAATTAAAAACACTCTGTGTATCTCTCCACTTGAACTTTGCAGATGAGTGATCGATCCGCTGATGCATCAGCTGACTGATGATGCTTTTAAATGATCCCTTGAAAGCTTGAGTGATGTAATCAGCACACAAGCAGCCAATAGTGTTCAGCTTTTTCTGCCGACTCCTCCCTCAAAATTTCATTGGCTGTGGTTTGGTAGCTTGACCGAACTGTTGGCGAACAAGTTGTTGTCAGATCATGTAGTGTGTGACCCCCCTCTTGTGGATCATTTACGTAGTGTCGCGTAGTGTGAACACCACAGTGATTAAAAGACACAAAATCAAGTCATGTAGTGTGAACTGCACAGCGATCTGCCGGTGCTTAAATCCTGTAGTGTGAACTAGGCATTGGGCGTGCACCCTTGTCCTTTACGCACTAAAATTCCTCCAGATTAGGAGGAACTAGACTTTTCTTGGATGCTGCTTTTGTACCAAATCATAATATAATCACATTTTATATACAGTATACTGAATCAAACAAAACTTCAATTCCATTAAAAAAAATAACAAACAAAAAAATAAATAAAACAAAATAAATGTAAAAATCTGACAACTGCCCTTGAATGATGCATGTGCAATATCAGTTGTGCAGCACATGCCCTGAAAAGTGAAGCCAAAATAGCTGAGCGCCTCCTGCTGGCTGGCTGCGATATAGGTCAAAATTTACAGGTCAAAAACAAAAGAAAGTTAAACTTACCAAAGACTTTTTCCATTAGATAGTTCTCCTCATGCTGCTGAATGTTCATGTGTTCTGTTCCCTTTATGTTTGCTGTTTACTCTTTATAGGACAATCATTGGAAAAAAAAAACTTTTGTGACCAAGATTGAATGTTTATATATATATAGTTATATACAGTATACATAAAGAAAAGAAATACAGTATACATACTATAAAACAATAAAATACATGCATATATTTAAATAAAAATATTAATGGCACAACTCATGCACATGTGTTCTCTCTGGACCTCTAAGTTTGTGGCATTTATAAACATTGGTCAATAGAGGGCGCTGGGGCGCCGCCCCCCCCCCCCCCCCCCCCCTTCAAGTTAGACCCCTTTAATATGTTAATGTTTATTATCACAAATATTAACTAAATAAATAGATTTAATTATAACATTCTAACATTTATTGTAGTCATACTAACACTTATTGAAAAAAACTGTATGAACAATATTGTTTCATATGTGCGCGGGGCGCCGGACTAATGGGTGTCTATGTAGGTACACAAACTTTTGCAATGCACGTGATATGACGATAAGCTCTAATTGGCCGGTTTTAAATTGTCTTTGGGGCGCAGCGCTCTGCATCCCGAACCCTCCCGTTTTGTTGTTAGAACGAATCGTATTTGTTTTTATATGATTGGCCTCATGTGATTGGACCATTCTCACCAAACAGCTTAGAATGCAATTTCTTGAGATGAAGGAAAATTCTGTTGTATCTTCGCAAAGATATCCATTCACAAGGCGTTTGGATGAAGAAGAAAAAGAATCAAGGAGCTTGGACCAGATCGACCGTCTTTGCAAATTCACCAGTAGTCAAGTGATGGCGAGCGCGAGTATATTCGGGGCTTTTCCAGCACTTGTTATGACAAACGGAGTTGGCTGGCAAGTTGTGATGTAAGTCATGCCTTTTACTATTTCCGTGTTTGCTGTTTCAAACAGCATGACGCAAGAGAGGCTGAATGCATTGGCCATGCTGTCAATAGAAAAGAAACTGGTGACTAAGGCCCCGTTTACACTAATGCGTTTTCGTTTTGAAACGGCGTTTTAGATCAAAAACGATCCGCGTCCACACTAGCGTTTCATCTAGCGTTTCTAAACATATCTCCGTCCACATTACTCCACCAAAAACGTATATCACGTGACCATTCGCGCACTCTGGGCATGCGCATTCAAGTATAAACAGGAAACGTGTCTCGCTCGGCATTTGGTGATTGTTAGTCAACAAACGCTGGTTGAACGATGAACGCGAGCGATTAGCGAGTGCTCGAACAATAGCTTGCCTCTTGCGAATATATGCAGCAGCTGTAGTAAAAAAGGCAGAGTTTAACTGCACAATGGCGCCTAAAACGGACAATAGTGCAAACAACGCTCCCATTTCTGTGTCCATGTTGTTGTTTACAGTGAAGGCTGGTCTGCCGTCTTCCGGTAGCGTTATAGTCATGTGATAGGGGCTTGACAAATAAGGGAAGGATACGCAATGACTCAAAAGCCCCAATCAGGTAGCGAATCTCAGCAGCCACGCCTCCGTTTTCAGATGTCTCCGTTTTTCCCCATCCACACAGAGACGGAGCAGCAGCGTATCAGAATTAAAACGCGCTCTTCAGCGTTTCCAAAACGCTCCGTTTTCGGGGCTCGAAAACTCCGGCGTAGTGTGGACGGATGGTGTAACCGTAGCAAAACTTGTGCGTTTTAAAACGAAAACGCATTAGTGTAAACGGGGCCTGAGATGACTGACTTTACCCAAAAGGTCATTGAGAAATTTTCAAGCCAGAAAAAAAGGAGAGCAAAATTTATTTTCAAGTAGTGCTACTGGCCAGTGATTAGGCAACATTTGTGTGTGTGTGTGTGTGTGTTTACTGATTATCTTGATTACTTCATTACTGATAATAAACCCAAATTGAACTAAAATGAACTGATTTGTGATGCATTTATTGTATGCTTTAGTCATATTTTAGTTTTTTGATACGTCACCTGAAAAATGGCTTTTACACTCTTACTTTACCAACAGTTTTTTCTGGTGTTTGCACCCCCCCCACATTTTTCAACACCAGCCGCCACTGATTATAAATATGATGAGCTGCTAAAGAAGCAAGTAGGATTCTTAATTCATCATTATCCTATAGTGACTGGAACAGAAGAACAGCAGAATAGTCTGTTGTTATAATGCTGTAATGCAAATAATGCTGTATTTGACTATATAGTGAGTCTCTTTTTTCATTGAGATCTGTATTATGTGTACAATTGAAGTCAGAATTATTAGCCTTCCTGAATTATTAGCCTCCGAGTATATTTTCTGTTTAATGGAAAGAAGAGCACATTTCTAATCATAATAGTTTTAATAACTCATTTATTTTCTCTTTGTCATGATGACAGCACATAATATTAGACTAGATATTCTTCAAGACACTAGTATTCAGCTTAAAGTGACATTTAAAGGCTTCACTAGGGTAATTAGGGTAAAGTTAGGGTAATTAGGCAAGTCATTGTATAACAGTGGTTTGTTCTGGAGACAATCCAAAACTAATATTGCTTAAGGGGCTAATAATATTAAGCATAAAATGGCTTTAAAACGATTAAGAACTGCTTTTACTCTAGCCGAAATAAAACAAATAAGACTTTCTCCAGAAGAAAAAATATTAGAGGAAATACTGTGAGAAATTCCTAAATCTGTTAAACATAATTTGGAAATATTTGAACAAAAAAGTAAAAATTCACAGGAGGGCGAATAATTCTGACTTCAACTGTATCTCTCTCTCTCTCTCTCTCTCTCTCTCTCTCTCTCTCTCTCTCTCTCTCTCTCTCTCTCTCTCTCTCTCTCTCTCACTCTCTCCGCTATAGAGTTATTGTGTGTGTGTCTCATCAAAGAGAGCGGCGTCCCGTCCGGAGCCCATCTCCTGGCGCCAGGGCACAGATCGCCCAGCACCCGCCTGAAGGCTGTGAAATCAGCATGATTAATAATTACAATTATTTGCAAATGTGCCAGCTGCTCTCGCGCGGCCCGAACCTTTGATTTATGATGCTGTAAACGCCGCGGGCCATTGTGGAGTCCAGTGCTGCGGGACATTTATGGTGAACAACCCACTGCTACAAAATATGATTTTATCTGCTTAAACACGTCCTCTCACACGCGCACACACGCACACACACACACACACTGTAAAAAGCAATTAGTTACTTTGTTTTAAAAAAGTGAGTAAACCCCGCTACCTTAAAAGCAACAAGTTGATTTACTTAAAAATAGTCAGTAAATCTTAACTTTTATAATTATGCACATAGTTTGTTTATTTAATAATAATAAGGCTCTCTTTTTTTAAGTCAACTAATCGCTTTTTACAGTGCACACACACACACACACACACACACACACACACACAGACACAAATGTAGGTTTTGGTGATTTATGAGGACTCTCCATAGGCATGATGTATTTTATACAGTATAAAATTATTATTATATGGCCTTACCACACCCCTACCCCAAACCCAACCCTCACAGGAAACACAGTGGATAGTTTTAAATGTCAAAACCCCGTTAAGGAGGATTTTTAAGTGCTTTGAATTATGAGGACACAAGTCATGTTCTCATAAACCACCTCAGTGTTGTAATACCACCGTCAATCCCATGTAATTATACACATTTCTGTCCCTGTTAACCACCCAGACCAGCACAAACACAGACAAATGTTGGTTTTTGGTGGTTTAGGAGGACTCTCTATATGCATAATGGGTTTCATACAGTACAAAACGCTTATTTTATGGTCTTACCCTAGCAGTACCCAAACCCAAACCTTACAGGAATCCTGTGGATAATTTTAGATGAAAAAACCCTGTTAAGTATGATTTTTATGTGCTTTATATTAAGAGGACACAAGTCATGTCCTCATAAACCACCTCAATGTCGTAATATCACAATCATTCCCATGTAATTATACACATTTCTGTCCCTGTAAACCACCCAAACCAGCACACACACACACACACACACACACACACAAACACATAAATTTTGGTTTGGTGGTTTATGAGGACTCTATAGGCATAATGTATTTTATACAGTACAAAACACTTATTATATGGTTTTACCCCACCCTTACCTCAAACCCAACCCTCACAGGAAACCTGTAGACAATTTTGAATGCCAAAACCCCTTTAAATATGATTTTTAAGTGTTTTAAATTACAAGGACACAAGTTGTGTCCTCATAAACCACATCAATGTTGTAATACCATGGTCATTTCCATGCAATTATACACATTTCCATCCCTGTAAACCACCCAAACCAACACACACACACACACACACATCCTTGATGAACAGTCCGACGAGGACAGCTCTCATGTGGGTATGCGCTCAAAGCACGCTGCAGTGCATGCCAGAGAGTGTGTGGTCACGTGATGTGCGTTTTCAGCGTTTTAGTGTGGACTGAGAGCTGTTCAGAAACGCTGGGTGAAACGCTAGTGTGGACGCGGATCGTTTTCATTCTAAATTTTTTTACAGTATACAAAGTAAACACACACACACACACACACATAGACAAAGGCACTGGTCGCTGTGGACTGGGGCAGAAATGCTATTGTGTGAATTGATGCTCAGGGGGAAACTTGATGGCGTTTGATGCGAGGGTTTCATGGGGCTGCAGATGAATATGCATCAGCACCCACTGACAGTCCCTGAGCTACTGTACACTTCACATCTATGCAGATTATTTATCACCCAGGAGGGCTGAAGAGAAAAGGGTTCATTCTGTAAAAATAAAAGTGAGTTATGACAACCTTTTAATGAATTAAGTTCAACTAACTTTAATATTTAAAAGCACGTTAAGGTTAGTTGCATGTAATTCTGCATAATTATTTATAATTACAATAGTAAGTACACAACACATGTGTAATAACGCCACCTTAAGTAAATGGTTAGCACTGTGGCATCACAGCAAGAAGGTCGCTGGTTCGAATCCCAGCTGGGTCAGTTGGCATTTCTGTGTGGAGTTTGCATGTTCTCCCCGTGTTGGCGTCGGTTTCCTCCGGGTGCTCCGGTTTCACCAACAGTCAAAACACATGCGCTATAGGGGAATTGGGTAAGCTAAATTGTCCATAGTGTATGTGTGTGACTGAGAGTGTATGGGTGTTTCCCAGTGATGGGTTGCAGCTGGAAGGGAATCCGCAGTGTAAAACATATGCTGGATAAGTTGGCGGTTCATTCCGATGTGGCGACCCCTGATTAATAAAGGGACTAAGCTGAAAAGGAGCATCAGAAAATGCCATTGTTGATGTTTTTGTTGACTTGTCCGGCAGATGAAGTGTTTTCGTTATCCATCACTGCTGCTGCTGATGATGATGATGATGATGGTGTGTGTGTTTGACTGGCACCAGCGCCACACACACACACATTAACACACTCATTAATCACTATAAGAGCCACATCAGATCATCCGAACACAAAGTGAAGCTGACAGCGAGAGCCCGTAAACCTGTCCAGAGTCCTAATCTGATTACTGTCCGACCAGCATCTGTGCTGTAACGCTGCGTTTGATCGAGCGGAACACACACACACACACACACACACACACACACACACACACACACACACACACACACACACACACACACACACACACACACATACACATGATGCCACTCAGCTTGGCATATTCAAAATAATATTATGGTCCACTAATTAGGCTGCCATTTCGGATGTGAGTGATTGGTTTATCGAGACAGGGACAGTCGTACATTATTTGTCTCTTTAATCAATTCTTTTTGTATGTATTTGTTTGAATCGTTGTATTTTATTGATTAAGTTAAAGTGTATTCAGTTGTTATTGGCATTAAATCATTGTGTGCTAACATTCTTGCAGTTTCCTATGCAAAATCTGGTATGGTTTAAAAAGTTTAACAACAACTTAAACAACAATTAGCAACATAATCAGATGTTCCCTATCACATTTAAACATTTTTGCATCAATAATAATGGACTCAGATTATAATATAATATAATATAATATAATATAATATAATATAATATAATATAATATAATATAATATAATATAATATAATATAATATAATATGATATAATTCATTCATTCATTTTCTTGTCGGCTTTGTCCCTTGCGGGGTCGCCACAGCGGAATGAACCGCCAACTTATCCAGCACGATTTTACGCAGCGGATGCCCTTCCAGCCGCAACCCATCTCTGGGAACTTCCACACACACATTCACACTCATACACTATGGACAATTTAGCTTACCCAATTCACCTGTACTGCATGTCTTTGGACTGTGGGGGAAACCGGAGCACCCGGAGGAAACCCACGCGAACCCAGGGAGAACATGCAAACTCCACACAGAAACGCCAACTGACCCAGCCCAGCCGAGGTTCGAACCTGCGACCCAGCGACGTTCTTGCTGTGAGGCAACAGCACTACCTACTGCGCCACTGGGTTGCCCAATATGATATAATAATATAATATAATATAATATAATATAATATAATATAATATAATATAATATAATATAATATAATATAATATAATATGATATAATAATTTAATATAATATAATATAATATAATATAATAATATAATTTAATTTAATAATATAATATAATTTTATAATATAATATAATATAATATAATATAATAATATAATATAATATAATATAATATAATATAATATAATATAATATAATATAATATAATATAATATGATATAGTAATATAATATAATATAATAATATAATATAATATAATATAATATAATATAATATTATATAATATAATATAATATAAAATAATATAATATAATATAATATAATATAATATAATATAATATAATATGATATAGTAATATAATATAATATAATATAATAATATAATATAATATAATATAATATAATATAATATAATATAATATAATATAATATAATATAATATAATATAATATGATATAGTAATATAATATAATATAATAATATAATATAATATAATATAATATAATATAATATAATATAATATAATATAATATAATATAAAATAATATAATATAATATAATATAATATAATATAATATAATATGATATAGTAATATAATATAATATAATAATATAAAATAACATAATATAATAATATAATATGATATAATAATATAATATAATATAATATAATATAATATAATATAATATAATATAATATAATATAATATGGTAATATAATATAATATAATAATATAATTTAATAATATAATATAATATAATATAATATAATATAATATAATAATATAAAATAATATAATAATATAATATAATATAAAATAATATAATAATATAATATAATATAGTATAATATAATATAATAATATAAAATAACATAATATAATATAATATGATAATATAATATAATATAATATAATATAATATAATATAATATAATATAATATAATATAATATAATATAATAATATAATATAATATAAAATAACATAATATAATATAATATGATAATATAATATAATATAATAATATAATATAATATAAAATAACATAATATAATATAATATGATAATATAATTTAATATAATATAATATAATATAATATAATATAATATAATATAATATAATATAAAATAACATAATATAATAATATAATATAATATAATATAATATAATATAATATAATATAATATAATATAATATAATATAATATGATATAATAATATAATAATATAATATAATATAATATAATATAATATAATATAATATAATATAATGTAATATAATATAATACAATAATATAATATAAATATAATATGATATGATATAATATCGTATAATATAAATATAATAAAATATAATATAACATAGTATTATTATATATTATATTATATTATATTATATTATATTATATTATATTATATTATATTATATTCAAATTATTTTATATTATTATACTATATTATAATTTATTCTAATCTAATATATTTAAAACAATATAAAATATAATATAACATAACATAAACTCACGCACACGCACACACAAAAAATACAAACACAGAAAGTGTGTGTATGGGTTTTTACAGATGCATCCTGCTGTACAGACTGATCTGGGAGCAGCTATGTAATAAAATATAATAATAATCTAACCTCACATCAAACTCTCACGGAAAAAAAATCTCTCCTAAAAGTGTGTGTGTATGTGTGTGTGTGTGATTTTGTGAGCTCCTGTGTCTTCAGTCTTTACAGATGGATCCTGCTGTACCCACTGATCTGGGAGCAGCTGATCTGGGCTCCGTCAATGTGCCAGTCTCCATCACACACACCTGTCCCGCGTCCCTCAGGTGGAGCCGCCAAACAGCTCCATTAATCACTGCATAAAGCCGGCCCGCGGGGACACAGCCCGGGTTAGCTATCATTTGGAGATAAATTGAGTGAAAAATAGCTCTGGCGAAAGGACGACTGCGTCCCCGTCCCCCGAGGGCCCGCAGAGTGTGAAAACAGCTCTATCCAAGCAGCTCACTAATCTGTCAGTTAGTTAAAGACATCATAATTCATTTAGCCTAATACTGACGGCAGACATGTGTGTGTGTGTGTGTGTGTGTGTGTGTGTGTGTGTGTGTTTGCTCTGCATTTATCTTCTTTATTCTCTGCCATGGCCTTTGACTGAGGGAAATCTATGCTGATGAATTACTGCACATCTCAATGCAAACGATTGGTCTGGAAAAAATATGGTTAGTGTGTAAAACTAGACTTTTTACACTGATTAGTGTGTGTGTGTGTGTGTGTGTGTGTGTGTGTGTGTACAACCACATGACATCATTTTAGGTCAATATGTACAGCTGAAGATTATTATTATAACTGTAATAATTAGAAATTTTCTCTTGGCAATGAAAAAATTATAAATAAATATAAATGTGAATATAAAAAATTAAAAAAATTAAAAATAAATGAATAAAATAAAACAATACATTAATAAAATAATAAGTTAATAAACTAAATAATAAATAAATAAAATAATAAATAAATAAACAAAATAAGAAAAAAATAATAAATAATAATAAAAAAAAATAAATAAAATAAAATAATAAATAAATAAATTAAATAATAAATAAATAAATAAATAAATAAATAAATAAATAAATAAATAAACAAAATAATAAATAAATAAATAGGGCAGCACGGTGGCGCAGTGGGTAGCACAATCGCCTCACAGCAAGAAGGTCGCTGGTTTAAGCCTTGGCTGGGTCAGTTGGTGTTTCTATGTGGAGTTTGCATGTTCTCCCCGTGTTGGCTCCGGGTGCTCTGGTTTCCCCCACAGTCCAAACACATGCGCTATGGGGAAATTGATGAACTAAATTGGCCGTAGTGAATGAGTGTGAATGAGTGTGTATGGGTGTTTCCCAGTGATGGGTTGTGGCTGGAAGGGCATCCGCTGTGTAAAACATATGCTGGATAAGTTGGTGGTTCATTCCGCGGTGGTGACCTCAGATTAATAAAGGGACTAAGCCAAAAAGAAATTGAATGAATACATAAATAAATAAAAATAAATAAATAAACTAACAAATAAACCAATAAATAAAAATATAAATAAATAATTAATTAAATAAAAATTGTATAAATAAATAAATACATAAAAGAAAATAAATAAATAAATAAATAAATAAATAAATAAATAAATAAACAAACAGCAGCTCATGGATATGGAAACTATTGATCTGAAAAAATATGATTTTTGTGCAAAACAAGACTTTGTTCTGTAGACAAAAAAGAATAAATAAATAAATAAATAAATAAATAAATAAATATCAATAAATAGATGTAATATGAAATAAATACTAAATAAATATAAATACATAAATAAATGAAAATAAAATAAACAAATAATAAATAAACGAATAAATAAAAATATAAATCAATAAAATAAAATAAAAATTACATAAATTAAAATAAATAAATAAAAAACAAATTCACATTTTTGTAAGTAAACATAGCTAATGTTAGAATGAAATAAACACTCATTTTGATAAAGTCAGAGTACTACAGTTATGATATTATAATGTATAATGAGTTTATTTTACAAAGTTATTAAAATCAACACATTCACCAAAGGTTTCCCATTTAAAACAGTGGTAAAATGATGCCGGAGGGGTATCCCGAATGTCAAAGAGTGACAAGAAGGGGTCAATATGTGACAAGTCGAGAGGGAGAATGTGTTGATAAATGACTCATTTTAAAAATGGTCAAAATGACTGACTCACAGGGTGGCACAGTGGCTCAGTGGTTAGTACTGTGGCTTCACAGCGAGAAGGTTGCTGGTTCGAGTCCTTGCTGGCCCTGTTCTGTGTGGAGTTTGCATGTTCTTCCTGTGTTGGCGTGGGTTTCCTCCGGGTTCTTCCGGTTTCCCACACAGTCCAAACACATGTGCTATAGGGGAATTGATGAACTACATTGGCTGTAGTGTATGAGTGTGTGTGAATTTGAGTGTGTATGAGCATTTCCTAGTACTGCGTTGCGGCTGGAAGGGCATCCGCTGTGTAAAACATATGCTGGATAAGTTGGCGGTTCATTCCGCTGTGGCGACCCCTGATGATTAAAGGGACTGGGTCGAAGGAAAATGAATGAATGAATGAAAGGAACATCTTGAATGACAAGGGGGAGAATAATTGATCAGGAAATTTTCATCATTTCAAGGACATCCGCTGCGTAAAACCTATGCCTGAATAGTCAGCGGTTCATTCCGCTGTGGCGAGCCCTGATAAATAAGGGACGAAGGAAAATGAATGAATGAATGAATAAATTAACAGACAGAAAGCAGGCTTACATTTCTGCGCTTGAAGCGTTATTCTGAACTCAAGAAGAAAAGGAAAAGGGGATTATAGTCTCAATGCACAGTGATTTTACTGCACTAATAAGAAAAACAGTACAAGAGTAGCAAACACACTACTTTAAACTGTCATTAATCTGTATATACGGCCTGCATGGCCTTCAGGAAGTTCTCAGAAGATAACATTATCCTAAATTGTTATTATTTGATGTATTTTTTAAAGGTAAATGTAGATTATACAGTGTTGTTAATTGCAGAGCTCCGGTATTTATTAACAACTGAAGGAAAAAACCCTGCACGTTCTGAATGTCTTGTTTCCCACTTGTTTGTGTCGTGTCATGTGATTCCTTTGTTCTGTTTTCCCGCCGTTTGTTAATGTTTATTAGTTCCACCTGTGTCTCATCCCTGTGTGTAATCATGTCCTGAGTTTGGGTAGTCCTTTGTATTGTATTTGTCACCGTTCCTCGTCCTGCCTGTGTTTCCATGTTTCTGTTCCTTGAAGTGTTTTCCAAATAAATATGAGCATTTTGATAATCCTCGTTTTAGAAGACATCAAGCCTCAGCCAGGTAAGAAAAAGTAACACAAAATGAGCTCAAAAGTGATGTAATGCATTATTTACCATAAAACGTAACTGTAAAGTAACACAACTAGTCACTTTTAGTAGTGGGGGAGTAACTCAATATTGTTATGCGTTACATTTAAAAGTATAACTTTCCCCAACTTGTTTGAACATTGATATCGCAATGAGTGTATCCGCAATAGTGGCATCGCAGGATTAGATTATTTATTAAAGATTAAAAGAAAAGAATGTTATTAAATAATTATTTATTTGTTTGTTTGTTTATTTATTAACTATTTATTAATTTTAATATTATTTAATAATTATAATTAAATTATTTTGTTTTAAACTATTTATTCATTTATTTATTTTTAAACTATTTATTGTTTTTTTTATTATAATTTTTTTATTATTAAATTTTATTTATTTATTTTAATCATTTTTATATTTATTATTTTGCAAGAATTTTTAATTAATTTTTAAAAATTATTTATTTATTATTTATTTTAAATTATTTATTTATTTATTTTTATTTATTTATTTATTATTATTATTTATTCATTTTTATTTTTTTATTATTTATATATTTTTATTATTTATTTATTAATTTTTCATATTATTTAATAATTATAAATTAATTAGTTTGTTTTTAACTCAATTAAACTTTATTTATTTTTATTTATTTATTTTTATTATTTATAATATTTATTTTTTTATTTATTTTTAATTTATTATTTTACAATTATTTTTAATTAGTTTTTTCTTAAATTATTTTAATTTTTTAATTATTTATTTTTTAATTTATTTATTTTTAATTTATATATATTTTTAATTATTTATTTATTTTTGATTATTTATACAATGATGATCATGTTATTTTACATTTGGTTGTTCAATTTCTGACTCCCCAGAAAACCATAAAGCATTATTATTTTTGCTCTGTCATATTTATACTGTATATGTTTGTAATTTATTATATTTTATGCTGATTCACTGCATATAAAAAGAGTTGATCACTCCAGTCGATCTAATTAATGAAATCTTTCCAAATAGAGCTATTTAAATCATCTGTTATATTATATTCATATCGCATATATATTGCGGCAAAACAAAATATTGCAATGTCATATTTGTCCAATATTGTACAGCCCCAGTATATAATATCACTGTTGTAAAGTAAATGTAATGCCAACAGCAAATGTAGCGTCTCACCTTTGACCTGCTGATGTACAGTACCTGTACAGTATCCTCCTGATGCCGGATTGCATACAGTAATGGCAGATCAAGAGTTTTGTCAGTTTGAGGTGTGTGTTGATGCTGATCCGGGGTCAGTGTGTGTGTCCTTAGGGAAGATCTCCGGCTGTTCTCAGATCAGTGCTGTCTCAGACATGATTAATGACTGTGGGGATGCAGAGCTCAAACACACACACTTCAACACACCGTCTATTGTGACAGCAGCGCAGCAGAGACACACACTGACAGCATTCAGACACACACAAACATATACATACATACACACCCATACACACACACACGCACACACAAAAGCATGCATGCATACATACACACAAAAGCATGCATGCACACAGACACACATATACACAGAGAGACACATGCACACATGCATGCATGCATGCACGCACACAGACACACAGACACACAGACACACACACACACACACACACACACACACACACACACACACACACACACACACACATACACACGCAGGCATGCATACACACACATAAACAAAGGCATGCATGCATACACAAACATACGCAAAGGCATGCATGCATATACACACACACACACACACACACACACACATATACACATATGTGTACACACATGCTTGCATAAACACATGCATGCACACACAAACACATGCATACATGCATGGACACACATACACACGAACACTCAAATGTGTGAATGCGCACATACACATGTACATACAAACACGCAGGCATGCATACACACACATACACACACACACATATATATATACTGTATATACACACACTCAAAAGCACACGCATGCATACACAAACGCATGCATGCTAAAATACACACACACACACACACACAAGCAAATGCATGCATGCAGACATACATACACACATGCACACATACGCACGCACACATACGCACGCGCGCGCACACACACACACACACACACACACACACACACACACACACACACACACACACACACACACACACCAATACAGACATATTTTATTCTCTTTTCGTTGCTCTTAGATGAGTGTGTTTTATTGAGTCTGTGTGTTGTGTTTTTCTTGCACTTTGGTGTAATTCTGTTGCTTTAACTGTGCTTCAGAAAAGCATTTTGACGTGGCGTGTATGTTTACAGTGTGTTTGTGTGACATTAAAGCAGTGATATTGAAGCTCTGGCAGTGGTGAGATGTAGGTTAAGGGCCGCGCTCTCATTTGTCCAGCGGCGCTTCATTATGTGTCAGTCGGACTCTGTTTGAGCACTGAGTGACAATGGCAGGTCAGCGTTTTCTCTCTCTGATCTCAGAGCAGCTATTGTGTGCCGGGCTGTAATTAATCGGCTGTGTTTGTGTTCTGGCTGTTTGTTCTCACTCCCCCACAGTCAAGGGCACAACATGGGTGCTCATCTATCACTGAGAGTTCTGCTTTACCTGCCGCCGCTCCATTCATCAGGCCTGACACACGCTGACCCCACCTAGCAGACCAATCCAATAATTATTAATCCGGCCGAATTGTGCTCCCGCTTTATGCCCATGCGAGGTCATTCAAAGGGGATGCAGGGGGAATGGGAGGAAAAACTCTAAAAAAATAAATAAAGTGAGAAATATAAATGGAGGCCACTTTGATCTCTGCAGTGGTCATCTTTCTCTATGGTCAGATCAAAGGCGGATGATCTCAGAAAGATGGAATGGAATTGAATAATATGGAATGCAAAGGAATGGAATAAATGAGAATGGAATGAAACGGAATGGAATAAAACGGAATGGAATAGTATGGAATGGAACGGAATTGAATGAAATGGAATGGAACGAATGGAAAAGTATGAAATGGAATGGAACGAATGGAAAAGTATGAAATGGAATGGAATGGATTGGAAAGGAAAGGAACTGAATGGAACGGAATAGAAAGGAATGGAATAGGATGAAATGGAATGAATTGGAATGGAATGAAACGGAATGGAATGGAATAGTATGGAATGGAATAGAATAGTATGAAATAGAATGAAATGGAACGGAATGTAATAGTATGAAATGGAACGGAATGGATTAGTATAGAATGGAATAGTATGGAATGGCATAGAATAGTATGAAATGGAATGGAACGGAATGGAATGGATTGGATTGGAAAGGAATGGAATAGAATGAAACAGAATGGAATAAAATAGAATGAAATGAAATGAAAAAAAATGAAATGAAATGAAATGGAATGAAACGGAATGGAATAGTATGAAATGAAATGAAATGAAATGAAATGAAATGGAATGAAACGGAATGGAATAGTATGAAATGGAATGAATTGGAATAAAATGAAATGGAATGGAATGGAATGAAACAGAATGGAATGAAACGGAATGGAATGGAATAGTATGAAATGGAATGAATTGGAATAGAATGCAACAGAATGGAATAAAATTGAATAAAACGCAATGGAATGGAATGGAATGAAATGAAACGGAATGGAATTAAACAGAACTGAATAAAACGGATTTGAATGAAGCGGAATGAAATTAAACAGAATGAAATGAAATGGAATGGAATGAAAGGGAATTAAATGAAACAGAATTAAATGAAACGGAATGAAATGGAATGGAGCGGAATGGAATGGATTGAAATAAAATAGACTGGAATGGAACAGAATGGAATGGAATAGTATGGAATTGAATAGAATAGTATGAAATGTAATGGATTGGAATGAAATGAAGTGGAATGGAAGAAATGGAACGGAATGGAATGGAATGGAGCGGAATGGAATGGATTGAAATAAAATAGACTGGAATGGAACAGAATGGAATGGAATAGTATGGAATTGAATAGAATAGTATGAAATGTAATGGATTGGAATGAAATGAAGTGGAATGGAAGAAATGGAACGGAATGGAATAGCATGAATTGGAACAGAAGAGTATGAAATGGAATGGATTGGAAAGGAACGAAATGGAATGGATTGGAATGGAATGGAACGTAATGAAATGAAACAGAATGGAATGAAATGGAATGAAACAGAATGGAACAGAATGGAATGGAATAGTATGGATTGGAATGGATTGGAATGGAACGGAATGGATAGGAAGGGAATGAAACATAATGGAATAAAATGGAATGAAACGGAATGGAATAGAATGAAATGGAATGGAGCGAAATGAAATAAAATAGAATGTAATAGAAACTGCTGAAATTTGTTTGCAGCACACAAATAAATAATATATATATATTAATAATAATAATAACAATAACAATAATATCACTTTCAGTAGTAGAATGTCATAAAATGAAGTTTCTTAATTAATAAGACAAAAGTTTTTTGACATTTCAACCAGTTTTTTGACATCTGCTTTTTTTCTAGTCATTGCTTTATTAACACAGCTTGGATTTTGCAGCTACACAAATATGTTTTATTTTATTTTATTTTATTTTGGCGGTTCATTCCACTGTGGCGACCCCTGATTAATATAGACACTAAGCCGAAAAGAAAATGAATTCATTTTATTTTATTTTCTGCATATGTGTGTGTGTGTGTGTGTGTGTGTGTGTGTGTGTGTGTGTGTGTGTGTGTGTGTGTGTGTGTGTGTGCGTGTGTGTGAGAGGATGTTGCTGCTCTGCTTCTCAAGGTCTGCTGTAAAGATGTTGAGTATAAATCACTGGTGTGTGTGTGAACGCTGCGCACTGGCGGGTGGTCTGAAACTCAAGGGTTAAACACTCTTCAGTCCAGCATCTCTCAGAGACAGGCGTTGTTAAAAGAGTAAGTTATGTCGGCTCTATATCTGATCTCGCAGACAGAAAGTGAACACCCTGCTGAACTCCTGGAGCTGAACTTCATGCATGAGTGCCACAGTTCAGCATCTCATTTATGAAGCATCTTTCAGAGAGTCAGACAAAATGGCTAGATGCTTTCAATAATAGTGTGTTGAAGGATAATTAAAATCACCGTACACTGTATATAAAGTATCAGTAGCACTTTAGTTTAAGTGCCAGTTCTCACTATTAACTAGTGGGTTATCACCTGCCTATTATTAGGATATTGTCTGTTTAGTACTTATCAAGCACATATTCTGAATGATCTTATTCCACATCCCTAATACCTAAACCCAAGGACTAGCTTAATAATCTTAATCTTTCCTTATGTATCTTACTTCCTTTTTCTAAATAATACCTCCCGTTGACTTGTCTTCCCCTGAAAGGGGGGTCCAATTTCGCTATATGTCAGTGTATGTGAAGACATGGAAGTATATGTGACAAATAAATAGCACATCATCATCATCATCATACCTATTAATATGCAGCTAATTAGGAGTTTATTGCGCTATAAGTCAAGGTTAATAATTAAGTAATAGTTTTAATTATTAGAAACAATTGTATCTTTAAAAAAAGTGAATACAGTTAAAGTCAAAATGATTCGCCCTCCTGTGAATTTTGTATTCTTTTTAAAATATTTCACAGGAGATGTTTAACAGAGGGTGGGTCAAACCACAGTGTTGGGTCAAATCAAATCCTACTGCTGGGTTAAAAAGTGTCAATGTAATTATCCCAATGTTGGGTTTTGTCCATATTTGAGCCAGTGTTTTGACTGAAAAGGACACTATATTGTTTTCACTTGCTGCTTTATTTAACTATTGTTTTTAGATATTTAGACTGGAAACAAGGCGTCACGGTGGCACAGTGGGTAGCACGATCGCCTCACAGCAAGAAGGTCGCTGATTCAAGCCCTGGCTGGGTCAGTTGGTGTTTCTGTGTTTGCATGTTCTCCCCGTGTTGGTGTGCTCCGGTTTCCCCCACAGTCCAAACACATGCACCATAGGGGAATTGGGTAAGCTAAATTGGCCAGTGATGGGTTGCAGCTGGAAGGACATCCGCTGTGTAAACATATGCTGGATAAATTGGCGGTTCATTCCACTGTGGCGACCCCTAATTAATAAAGGGACTAAGCCGAAGGAAAATGAATGAATGGATAACTGGAAACAAGACAAAACTCTAAGTAAGAAAAGCATTTTTTGCAATGCAACTTGAGAATGGCCGCATGGTACACTAAAAAAACTGATGCTTGCTGTTTGTTCAAACCACTTATTTAAAATGAGCTGAAACAACTCAATTCTTAAATCTTAAATCCACTTAAATTTGTTAAAACCACTATGTTAACTTAATTCCTTCATGTTTTTCCAACATTTTACATGGCCTAAAGCAGGGATGTCAAACTCAATTCCTGGAGGGCCGCAGCCCTGCACAGTTTAGTTCCAACCCTAATTAAACACACCTGATCAAACTAATTGAGTCCTTCAGGCTTGTTTGAAACCTACTAGTAAGTGTGTTGAAGCAGGGTTGGAACTAAACTGTGCAGGGCTGCGGCCCTCCAGGAATTGAGTTTGACACCCCTGGCCTAAAGTAAAAATAAATAAATAAAAAGAATAAGACAAATGGGTTGTCTGTGGTGAGTTCTTCAAAAATGCAGTTGCACTTTAAAAAGTTTGCATGCATTGTTCAATCATTTTCTCCAAGCGCTTCATATATTCGCCGTATAGTTCCTTTCAGGCGGATTTCTTGTTGTCCTTTCAGAGCAGACCCCTGTTATTCCTTTATGCGTCTGGCTCTTCAAAGACTCAAAACAGATTGATTCTCATGTGAACACAGCTGAAGTGGAGACCCTGCCTTTCTGCTCCGCCTTTGAACCGCTCGCGGCCTGTTTACCGCTGTTTGTCCGCCTCGGCGTGAAGATGAACCGTAGCAATCGGAAAACAAACTGGCATTGAGGAGGCCATGTCAAAGGTGAGCGGATCCCGTGGCGCCCGGCGGATCGGGAGGCCATGGAGCTCTACCTGCTGGACGGCTGGATCTTCTCTGTGTGGGAATCAACATTAGATGCTCTGTCAGGCTGATCTATGGGCCTGCGGGACAATAGACTGGAAACTAACTGCCTGCTGACTCTGCTTTTGATTTTCCATCACTGACAATTATAAGTTTAAGATGTAAAACAAAGGATTATGTAGAGTCATTATTGGGGAATAAATGCTGGGAGATGAGAACATCAACATGACGAATACTAAATTTATTCATTCATTTTCTTTTCGTCTTCGTTCCTTTATTAATCTGGGAATGAACCGCCAACTTATCCAGCATATGTTTTACTCAGCGGATGCCCTTCCAGCTGCAACCCATCACTGGGAAACATCCATACACACGCATTCACACACACACACTACGGACAATTTAGCCTTCCCAATTCGCCTATACCACATGTCTTTGGACTGTGGGGGAAACCGGAGCACCCAGAGGAAACCCACGCCAACATGGGGAGAACATGCAAACTCCACACAGAAACGCCAACTGACCACCTGGACACCAGAATAGTAAATGGATTCCAATTAAATATATTATTAACAGATATGATTTAAAAAACAGTCTGAGATGTGAGGAAACTAATGTTGCTAGGCCACCATTAACAGGCTGTTTGTTGCTGTGCAAAAGTACAATCTAGAAATGCTTTGTTGTTGTAGAGCATTAAAATTTAGCTGAAATAAATTAACCCAATGTTGGGTTTTGTCCATATTTGATCCAATGTTGGGTTACAACAACCCAGCATTTTATACAGTGCAATATTTATTTATTTTTCCATCAAATTTTTCTTTTATTTTGTATTTTTGAACACAGAAAAACAAGCCGTAGACAATCAGCATATAGCAAAGTGCATAGACATACATGTAATAACAAATATACAGGTTGTTAAAAAATAGTATTAATTATAGTGACAGCAATAGCAACAATAGTGACAATAAAAAGGAAAAACCGAAGTGTAAATGACAAAGACAAATTAAAATAATTATATAAAATAAATTAAAATATATACATATATACATAGACACATAAATACATATACATAAACTAAATATGTATTTAAGGTTAAGGAAAAAATTAAGCCAGTAAAAGATAAATAAATAAAAGAATGGTAATAGACACATAGAGATAGGTATTCAAAACAGTGCTGAAAGAGGTCTACGACAATGAAGAAAAGTTATTAGAAGCCCAAACAGAGAACCTTAAATTACTATAAGAAGACAAAAAATAAATAAAAATAAAAAATAAAATAAAGAGGGAAAAATAAATTAGTTAATTAAAAAATAAAAAATAATAAGAAAATAATAATAATAAAAACAAAAATAAAATAAATTAAATTAAATTAAAAATTATGGGGCCTGGAACCAGAAGTTTCTGCCTTTTGATGTCTCCTTGATTCAAATTAGTAAGCCTTTAAGTTTGTCCAAGGTTTGTGCCCATAGTCTGATGGTGTTCTCTCTTGCACCATGGATGCGAGCAGTGGACATTTCCAGATACACAATATCAATAAAAGTAAGAATCCAATGATTAAGAGAATGTGGAGGCTTCCATCTTGTTGCAACTAATTTCTTGGCTGCTGTCAAGCCAGCTAAAAACACTCGCTTTTGAATTTTATTAAGTTGGAGATCAGAAAAATCATTTAAAATGAAAATAGAGGGGGTGAGAGGGACTGAAACATTTAGTATTGAGGACAAATTTTGTTTAACCACAGTGCAATATTTTAGATTTTTCATTAGTAACAATTATAAGTTTAAGATGTCAAACACTATTTATTTACACATTATATTCGCAATATAATCAAATGTAGTATTTGGCCCAGATGCTAATAATGGATATGTGGTCAATGTAAGCCTATTTTGACCCACATTTAATATATATATTGGTCACCCTTTATTTTGATGGTCTGTTTGTTAAATTTAGTTTACATTGCATCTGCATGCCAACTAATTCTCATTAAATTATAAGTAGATTATTAGGTTGGGATGTTCTCCTTGTGTTGGCGTGGGTTTCCTCTGGGTGCTCCGGTTTCCCCCACAGTCCAAACACATGCGCTATAGGGGAATTGATTAACTAAATTGGCCATATCCAAGTAGCAAAGAAGTCTGGCCCAGATTTGGCATAAAGCTGGCACAGCAGGCATTTATCCGGCACTGGTATATAGCATGTGGGCCAAACATGGCCCAGGTTTGGCAGAGGTGGCACCGTCTTTAATGCGGCACACAATACTTGGGCCAGATATCAAATGTAGTATTTGGCCCAGATGCTAATAATGGATATGTGGGCAATGTAAGTTTGGCCTATCTTGACCCACATTTAATATATATGTTGGTCACACTTTATTTTCATTTTTTTTAATTTATTTTAGTTCTCCCCATGTTGACGTGGGTTTCCTCCAGGTGCTCCGGTTTCCCCAACAGTCCAAAGACATTTGCTATAGGGGAATTGATGAAATAAATTGGTCGTATCCAAAGAATTTTGACCCAGAATTGTCATAAAGCTGGCACAGCAGGCATTTACCCGGCACTGGCATACAGCATGTGGGCCAAACATGGTCCGGGTTTGGCAGAGGTGGCACCATCTTTAGGGTGACGCACAAGATTTGGGCCAGATGTAAAATTTAGTATTTGGCCCGGATGTTAAAAATTGATATGTGGGCCACGTAAGTTTGGCCTGTCTTGACCCACTTTTAAAATACATGTTGGTCTCACTTTATTTTGATGGTCCGTTTGTTAAATCTAAGTGCATGCCAACGAATTCTCATTAGATTATAAGTAGATTATTAGGTTGGGATGTTCTCCCTGTGTTGGGGTGGGTTTCCTCTGGGTGCTCCGGTTTCCCACACAGTCCAAAGACATGCTCTATAGGGGTTTGATGAACTAAATTGGCCATACCCAGGTAGCAAAGAATTCTGGTCCAGATTTGGCGTAAAGCTGGCACAGCAGGCATTTATCCGGCACTGGCATACAGCATGTGGGCCAAACATGGTCCGGGTTTGGCAGAGGTGGCACCGTCTTTAGAGTGGCGCACAAGATTTGGGCCAGATGTAAAATGTAGCATTTGGCCTGGATGTTAAAAATTGATATGTGGGCCACGTAAGTTTGTCTTGACCCACATTAAAAAAACACTAAAATACTTTTTGACTTAAGAAAAAAATTCTACCAATTAGGTCGCTTTGAGAAAAAGCACGCCTAAAGTGCAATGCTATATAGGTTTATCATTTTCATTGCAATCATGACACACCAACCTATCTGGCCCAGTTATGAGTTATTAACTTGGCTGTGACTTGACCCAGATATGTTCCATGTTTTGCCCTTGTCTGCAAGAATGCAGCATGTGGGCCAAGCAAAACCTGATTGTGTGGGCCAAAGCTGGGCCAGGGAATTTTCGTTATGTGGGCAGTGTATGTGTGTGAATGCAAGTGTGTATAGGTGTTTCCTGGTGTTCGATTGCAGCTGGAATGGCATCCACTGCGTAAAACATATGCTGGATAAGTTGGCGGTTCATTCCTCTGTGGACCAGTTATGGGTTATTTACTTCGCTGTGACTTGACCCAGATATAGTCCATGTTTGGCCCTTGTCTGCAAGCCAGACTTGGTCCAGTCATGTACGGTAATTCACTGCAGCATGTGGGCCAAGCAAAAGCTGGTTGTGTGGGCCAGAGCTGGGCCAGCGATATTTTGCTACGTGGGATCCTTTGTTTTACATCTTCATGTCACAGCATAATCAAAGCACTTGCTGTCTTTGTTTACGGTGTGTGTTTTAAGCAGACGGAGACGTTTCTCGGCCATCAAACAGTCGTCAGGCGCTTCAGTCTGATTGAAAGGAATGTTGTTTTATTTGTCTTCCGCTCTGAAGGAAAACGCCGATTTCTGTCACGGGACAATGAGAGGTGGAGAGAAACACTTTTCAGCCCTTTTTTTGGATTTCACCGCCAACACGCTCAGACAACAGCGGCTTTTCAGCTAATTAAGCTGTTTTAAAAAGGGCTGGTCGACCGGTGACATCTTGGTGGGGTTTCGGCGAGTCAATAGGACGCTACAGAACTGGAGACATTTATGGGGCGGCTTTCTCCATTGTTTTCAAAGCTGGCAGGATCTTTTCTACTTGGCCGCCTCTGCCTCAGTGACCTGTACAATGACAAGAATGCAAAAAGGGGTGAACTCTGCGCTCACCACAAAGGGGACAATTGCAGAATAACAATTTCACGCTGCTGGGATGAAGTTTCTCCTCCGCCAAGATTCCTCAGATACTTTCAGATCATGATCTCTGGACGCACATCGTTTCGGCCTTAGTAGAGATTAGATGGGAAGTTACAGTTATAGAGAGAGGAAATGCTGAATGTTACATTGTAGAAAATAAACCAGTATCACTTTAGTTTAGGTCACAATGCATGCTAATTAGTACTGGCTTATTAACTGCATGCTTTTAAGATGTGAACTGTTTGTTAGAGGTTATAAAGTATGATCTTGTTTTACATGCCTAATCCTACCCAATACTTGACTAATAATAAGCAGCTCATTAATAGTTTGTTGAGCTAAAAGTCTTTGTTAATAGTTTGTTAGTAATGTAAGTTGTACATTAAAATAAGTGTAACACTTTAGGTCACAATTCATGCTAATTAGTACTGGCTTATAAAGTATGATACATCTCTAATTCTAGCCAATACTTAAACCCATCTACTACTGTATTGACTATTAATAAGCAGCTAATTAGTAGTTTATTGAGCTAAAAGTTGTAGTTAATGGTTTGTTAATAATGTGAATTGTGACAAACTAAAGTGTTACCAAACAAATCTGTTAATTACACAATACAAAATATTGGTTACACTTTATTTTTAATGCAATTAATGGTGGAAATGTCAAATATAATAGATATTTAATTATAATAAGTAATAAAGTATAGTAGATTTAAGATTCAATATCAACTAATACATAATATTCCATAATGTTAAAGTTTTTCTGTCATTTCAGTGTAATTATTTGATTTATTATTATTTTTTATTGAAGGAAAAGAAAATTTACATACAATGAAACAATAAACATTTTTTAATTTAATTTAATTTTTAATTTTTATTTTTTTTAATAATGGTAAATAATATTGAATTAGTGAAATAAACGCTCAATATATAATCAGTGATGAAAATGTAAATTATAATAGCAATCATATAATAATACAAAAAGTTAAACTACTACAATAAATGGCTTTTTAAATGTAAATAATAGTGAAAATGTCAATTAAAACAGTTATTTAATTATAATAAGTGTAATAAAGAATATTACTTTTAAAATTCAATATCATATAACACATAATATTACATAATGTTATGGTTTTCTGTGTTATTAATTGATTTATTATTTTTATTGAAGGAAAAGTAAAATTTACATACAATAAAACAATAAACATGAAAGTTTCTATTGTAATTAATTTATTTAATAATCATAAATATATTGAATTTGTGAAATAAACTCTCAAGATGTCTTTCAAATGTGAATTATAATAGCAATCATATAATAGTAAAAGTTAAAATACTACAATACATGGCTTTTTAATGTAATTAATGGTGGAAATGTCAAATATAATAGATATTTAATTATGATATGTGTAATAAAGGATAGTAATTTTAAAATTCAATATCATAAAATACATAAAATTCCATAATGTTAAAGTTTTTTTGTCATTTCTGTGTAGTTAATTGATTTATTATTATTTTTTATTGAAGGAAAAGAAAATTTAGATACAATAAAACCATAAACATTAAAGTTTCCTTTTTTTATTGCACTTAATTTCTTTAATAATGATAAATAATATTGAATTAGTGAAATAAACGCTCAAGATGTCTTTCCATATAATCATTGATGAAAATGTAAACTATAATAGCAATCATATAATAATATTAAAAGTTAAACTACTACAATACATGGCTTTTTAAATGTAATTAATGGTGAAAATGGCAAATAAAACCGTTATTTAATTATGATAAGTGTAATAAAGAATATTACTTTTAAAATTCAATATCATACAACACATAATATTACATAATGTTATGGTTTTCTGTCATTTCTGTGTAATTAATTGATTTATTATTATTTTTTTATTGAAGGAAAAGTAAAATTTACATACAATAAAACAATAAACATTAAAGTTTCCTTCTTGTTATTATAATTAATTTAATAATTATAAATAATATTAAAATAGTGAAATAAACGCTCAAGATGTCTCTACACTGTAAAAAAAATAAATAAATCTGTTTTATCTGTTTTAAATCTGCTTCTAGTGTGCCGGGAAAAAAACATAAAATAATGTCTGTTAAATTACAGATATTTACCATAAAATAACAGATGGTAAATTACAGAAATGTACCGGAAATGTAAATTTAAGGACATTTTTACCGTAATTTTACGGTAAATGTCTGTAATTTAATGGCCGTTATTTTACGGGGGTTTACGGGTGGCACCCCAGCTGCCTGAAATAAAACTGTAAAATAACAGATTTTATTTTTACAGTGCAGCTAATTATTAAATTATTGAGCTATTTTTGATTATTCAGAGCCACCGTACAGACAAAAGTCTCACTGCATGACAAAGTGCGTAATATAAATGTGTGTGTGTTCTGAAGATGGACAAAGGTGACCGGAATCACATGAGGGTGAATAATAAACGCCAAAAATGTAAATATTTGTGTGAACCAACCCTTTAACCTGCTGTCTCGTGATTGACTGAATAGATATGCACATTAACAAACAGTTGAACTGTCCAGTGAGTGTTTACAGCTTCATAAGCTGCATATATTGTCCCATAATGAATCCTGATGACCTGAGGACGAGAAACAACGACAGCGTTTTCATGGTTCGCTGACTAAATCTAATATCTTAATACGTAATAGGCAGGTAATAAGTCAATAATAAATGGTGTGAATTGTTACTGAAACTAAAGTGCTACCAACATTTTGTACACGACTGTCTTATTACCTGCCTATTATTAACTAGTTATTATTAGCACTTGTAGAGTATCATCGTATTTTACACCCCTAATACCTAAACACAACCTTGCTAAATATTAATAAGCAGCTAATTAGTCATTTATTGAGGTAAAACTCGTAGTTAGTGGTTTGTTAATGGCATGAATTGTACATTAAAATAAAGCGTGACCATAAAATTTGGATTGAGTTAGATTTTTCCCAATTTTTTTGCATCCGTAGAAAGCACTTTGAGAGGTGTTTTGATAATTCAGAGCCACCGTACAGGCAAAAGTCTCACTGCATGACAAAGTGCGTAATAGAAGTGTGTGTGTGTGTGTGTGTGTGTGTGTGTGTGTGTGTGTGTGTGTGTGTGTGTGTGTGTGTGTGTGTGTGTTCTAAAGAGGGACAAGGGTGAATAATAAACGCCAAAAATGTAAATATTTGTGTGAACCAACCCTTTAAACTGCTGTCACGTGATTAACTGATTAGATATGTACATTAACAAACAGTTGAACTGTCCAGTGAGTGTTTACAGCTTCAGAAGCTCCATATATTGTGCCATAATGAATCCTGACGACCTGAGGATGAGAAACAACGACAGCGTTTTCACGTTTTGGCTGACTAACAGCGACTCGCACGCAGTTGCTTAGCAAAAGTTTGCATAAAGCGACTCTATTACTCTCAGATTGAAGATCAGTCTGGAGGAGAACAAACGGCGTTTCACAGCGTCTCCTCGTAAATCTACACATTAGACGGTGTACCCTGCTGTGCTGGCAACACTTCATTTAGCTGATTGTGTTTTATTTACCGACGCTTTCCAACAGCCCTCCTCTAAGTTGATGTTTTGTGGTGTGTCTGATCTGCGAACTTTAAATCATTATTCTGAGAGCTGACGGAGAAACTGTCAACACCACCTGCTACGTCCGCCATGCTCCTGCAAGCTTATATCTCTTCGGAGCGAGCCATGTGTTGTTATAATGTAACGCCATTACAGAAAAGGCATTTCACACCGTTTGCAGCAGAGCCAAAACATGAACAACAAAGCGCGCCAATTACCGAGTCATTTGAGTGTTTGTTGAGCTGCGTTTTCTCCGGCCGGCCATATTGAAGGGGTCAAACGCAACATCTGAATCGCTGCTTTTATTACACGTCCTGTAATCCCTCTTACATTCGCACAAAAAAAAACGCTCCTTGTTACGATTTGGCTCGGAGTGTCTGTGCACATTGCACTTGCGTCTGTAGCAGCATGTGTTTCTGGGATTGTTCTGGAAGGGAAAATGCCGAAACAGCAGGGAGCAGGAGATAAACAGGCTATTCGTGACTCGTTAAAACAGGCGACGGTGGCCAACATTGTGGAGAGCGTAAGGACCCTCGTTCCAACTGGGCTATAAACTTTTTGGGCACCAGCTGGACCGAGCATCTGTCGGCCTGCGCGCGCCGAGACATGATCTGGTGCGGATGAAAAACCCTTACATAACTGCGCTGATTAAAAACTCACAGAGGCTACTGCTTTCGGCTACCAAGGGAACTTCGGCTGCGCTGGGAGACGCGGCGTTCATGTTTTTACATTAAAAGCCAGCCTGGGCTGAGAAATCAGCTCTGAAATTAATGAATTCATCTGTAGAATTGATCGGGAAGTGGCCAGGAAATATAACACGGGCTCACTGGAAATGCAAAAACGTACTTAAACATATGTTTGGCGGCAGTTTGTATGTAAAATGAACACTAGAGGGCAGTAAGAGGATGGCAACTTCTCTTCCTTTTCACATTAATGAAGTTTACAGGGATGCAATATTGACGAACAAAGGATTATTTTTGTGCAGTTCTTTGCTCAACACCAAATAAACACTATAAAACAGTTTAATGCTGTCTTTGATTAGTAATGAATGTGTATTTGTCGTCCATTTATCTATGGACACCTTTCTGTATGGTGTTGTGTTTGTGCTGCAGACATTCTGGTTCGAGATCAGTGAAGCATGCTTATGCAAAAGAGATAAAAGCAAAGTAAAATCAACCCAGGCTCTTTGTGGATATGTACCCCTACATACATTTCTGGAGATTGAGAAATATGTCCCAGGAGGCAGGGTTTTTTCAGTTTTTGTTTTCGCGAATCCACCAGAGGGCGCTGTGTACGCTTTTTCAGATCTCAAATTTCTCTCGTGAGTGCCATTCGCACCTGCTGTTCTCATGTAAATCCACCAGAGGCGGCTGTTGACTGACTGACTTACTGACTGACTGACTGACTGACTGACTGACTGACTGAAGCCCCCACCTACCCCCTTTCCTAAACCCAACCAATGTTTTTTAAAGCAATCAAGAAAAAAAAAAAGCCCTCGTGGATGATTTTTACCACGTTTTCAGATCATACCATGTTCTCAACCTGTTATTTACTTGTTTATTTTATTTTGGCTTTTCTTTTACCTGCTTTCTGGAACTGTTCTCGAACCCTGTCATCGCAGTCAACTCCTCTCTCCGTCTCAAGTTTGCCGACATACTTGGCGAGCCACTGGGCAAGCTGGTAACAGCAGAAAAGCCGTCCGCATGGAGGTAATCGGTCAGCTGGTAGTGCGAAAAGAAACAGAAGCCATCTGCGGCATCATACCGCCCTGCAGCATTCATTTTAAAAGCTCTGGCTACATAATTCACACTCTTCAGAAATGTATACGGGGGTATGTTTTCACAGTGAGCCTGTATTGTGTAAAATCGAGGTAAAACTACGTCTTCGCAGTGCACTTTTCTGTTGAAAACACTATTGGTTGGGTTTAGGGAAATGTTTAGCTCAGTGGTTCGCTAGCTGATCTGTATGACAAGCTCCGCCTTCTCCTGGACGTGTATCTGAAACATACGGCAAAATGTACCCTAGGTAATGTAATATAGATTTGCAAAAATGTAAATGCGCCCTCTAGTGAAACTTGCAACTAAACTTATTTGTAGTCGCCATAATGAAGGGGTACATATTTTTTAAATAGACTGAGAAAATCACAATCCATACAACTGTACTTATTTTAATACAGTTATTTTTTTTTGTTGGTGATGAAATATTATAGATTTCAGAAATACCATTAAGTGAACTACAGCTAGCAGCTTTATAACCTGAATTTTTAATTGATTTGCAAAACAGCGCGAAAGTGTCACTGTTATTTCACGGTTCCTCCTTTATGAAAGATGACATGTTTAAAAGTGCATTTCCGAAATTATTTCTCTTATCCATCATGTACAATATCTGCGATGTCAAGCGGATTTGTCAACCCAAGCTTATTCTGAAAACGTACCCTTGTATACATTTCTGGAGAGCGCAAAATACGTCCTAGGAGCTATTTTTTTTGTGCAAGTTTTGTTTTTGTGAATCCAACAGAGGGCACTGTTTACGCTTTTTCAGATCTCACATTTCTCTCGCGAGTGCCATTCACGCCTGCTGTTCTCACATAAATCCATCAGAGGCCGCTGTTGACTGACTGACTGAGCAATCGACCGATCCACCCACCCTCCTCCTTCTCTAAACCCAACCGACAGTGCTTTCAAAAGCAATCTAGAAAAAGCCGCCTGATTTTTACCACGTTTTCAGATCTTACCACGTTTTCCCTCTGTTATTTACATGTTTATTTTATTTTTTGCCTTTTGTTTTACCTGCTTTCTAGAACCGTTCTTCACTGGATGGGAACCCCATCATCATGGTTGACTCTGTGCATCTCAAGTCCACCGACGTACGTGGCGAGCTACAGGGCAGACTGACAACAGTGGAAAAGCGGTACACAGAGGTAAGCGGTCATCTGAAACAGAAGCATGAAATATTATAGATTTCAGAAATACTTGTTTTAAGTGACACTAGTGGCCATTAAGTGAAGTGCAGCAAATTTATAAGCTTATTTTTTTTTTTTAATCGGTTTGCAAAATGACACTCTTTTACTGTCATTTCACAATTTAACTTCTTTGACCTTTTTTTTTCCATTTAATATATTGTTTCCCTTTGAAAAAATTATCATAAAACCAGTGCTTCATCTAAAACTCTGCATCTATAATCCTCTTAGTCTATGCTGACATTAACTTCAGCAGCTCAAACACTCTAATGGCTAATGGACAGACGGCTGCTTCTCACTCAGGGCTGCTGTTTATGCTAATGAGGGACACTAGTGGGCGGGGATTTCCCACTCTAGGGGAGAATGTCAATCAAAGTTATTCTGCAGACTGTTTTGATCAAGTCTGATTATAAACAATAGAATTAATTAATAGATGCTGGATATATTCGCAAACTATTTCCACACAACTGTGCTTAAACCCCTTATATATGTCATTTTTGCATAATAGGTGCCCTTTAAACAACATTTTGGATGCTCTCAATAAATCCACAGAATGAACACGAGGTTAAAAACACACACTAAATGACTTTCCCATCACACAGGTGAACACAGATCAACAATTAAGCATGAATACAGATGGTGCACGAGCTCTGCGTTTATATTTAATGAATGTACAACAGCAGAATGCACATTTAGCCTTCTAGAAAGCTGCGATTGTCTGATTTTCAGATTTTTTCCACCGTCTGTGGCTCGGTTTCACCCTCCCACCGCATTGAGAAACTTTTCCAGCACAAGTTGTTTAGTCGCTCTCTTGAAAGTGCGCTAAGATGTTTACTGCCTCATTAGTGAGCGAGTGTGAATGAAGGCATGAAAAATAGATAAGCTGGATCGGATGCGCGTGCCAGAGGAGAAGCGCAGCACTTAAGTCTCTGCGCCGTGACAGACGGACGGCTCTTTTATTCTGCCGCATCAGGACATCATGTGGAATTAAAGAAACTTTTACGACTCCCTCAGCCGGCTTTCTGGAATATGAAAACATCAGCATATGGCTGAAGACAGCAGCAGGCTAAAAAGTCAATTTCCCTCATGGAACATACCAGGAGAGGTGACATTCATATTTATGCTTTCCTTTTGGCTCAGGATTGCATAGGACTGTTTTTTTAATACAGTTGAAGTCAGAATTATTCGCCCTCCTGTTTATTTTATTCCTCAAATTCTGTTTAACGGAGAGCAGATTTTCAACACATTTCTAATCATAATAGTTTTAATAACTCATCTCTAATAACTGATTTCTTTTCTCTTTGTCATGATGACAGCACATAATATTTGACTAGATATTCTTCAAGACACTAGTATTCAGCTTAAAGTGACATTTAAAGGCTTAACTAGGTTAATTAGGGTAAAGTTAGGGTAATTAGGCAAGTCATTGTATAACAGTGGTTTGTTCTGGAGACAATCCAAAACTAATATTGCTTAAGGGGGTTAATAATATTGACCTTAAAATGGGTTTTAAAAAATTAAGAACTGCTTTTATTCTAGCCGAAATAAAACAAATAAGACTTTAGTCAGATGAAAAAATATTAGAGGAAATACTGTGAAAAATTCCTGAATCTGTTCAACATCATTTGGGAAATATTTGAAAAATAAAACAAAATTGACAAGAAGGCAAATTATTTTGACTTCAACTGTATATCTCCTTTTAGGCTACGTCTACACCAATCCAGATAAATTTGAAGCGGCGTTTTCATTTCAGGCCCTGTCCACACGAACACTGGTATTTTCAAAAAACACACTTTTTTCTATGCAGTTTGGTTGTTTGTCCACATGAAAACAAAATATTGTAAGATTTCCCAAAACTCTGAGTACAGTGTGTTTGTGTGGACGCTACAACCTGAGTTTTTGCCTCATGATGTCAGCATGCATGCTCTTTTCTCCTTTCTGATTGGCTGACACAACTGGGTTCACACCAAACTCGTAAATGTTCACTCACACTATGCTATCCGAACCGTACCCAGGCGCGGTTCCTGGTTTGTTTGACAAGTGTGAGTATTCCGAATCGGGCCCAGGCACGGTTCAGTTGACTGGCCCTGACCCGGTTGGAAGAGGTGTGCCAGAGCGTGGTTCGGTCGGGCTTTGGTGCAGTACGCTTGTAGTGTGAGTGCAAAGTGCACCTGAGCTGGAAACTGAAGACGTGACGTCACTTTTAAGGGATTGTTTCATTTATTCATTCATTATATTTTTTCGGCTTAAAAAAAAAAAAAAAGATGCAGTATGAGTGCAGGCCGTCGGGGAAGAGGGAAGTTTGTCGGTATATTTAGCAACTTTTCAGACCCCCCTAGCGACAAATTTTTTAAAAAGCGACTAGTGACAAATCTAGCAACTTTTTTGTGTGTTACTGGAGATTTTTATAGACTGTCCATTACTGTACCGTCCCTACTTTTCTCAACAAGCTGCCATTGGCTCCTCCCCTGCCTCAGAGCACTGACAGGCAGCCCAGTCCTCGTACAGCAGTCTCTCACCTGCAGCCTGACAGCAGATCACCTCTCTGCGTACCGACGGCAAATGATTTAGCACCAGCAGTGTGGAAGTATTTCCCATGTACATTCAAACCGATCTGCTTCTCCTTTATTTTAACAATATAATTTGACCGTTTATTCTTTTATTGTTCACAATCACAGATATTTTAAGTGACAGTTTCGGAACTTGTCTGAGTTTCTTACGTCTGACAGATTACTGCAAATTCACTACACATCTATAATTATATACTGTATTCAAATAGCAAAAAATTTTGTTAAATTGACAAGCTTAAACCGTAGTGAAAATATAAATACCCCTTTATTAACCATAGGCTCTTAAACAAATAGAGACGGTAGAACGTGATTACGTCAGTAATATGCAAATTAACGTATGACGTAATCTAGCGACTTTTAGCGACTTTTCAGGCAGAGCTTAGCGCCTTTTCATTGAAAATAGTTGGCAACAGTGGGGGAGGGAGACAATCGCGCTTCGGCACGGTTCAAGGCAACCGTGCCTAGTGAGAGGACACCCTAAGATGCAAATGAGGCAAAATTCCGCACATTTGGATATTTTGTGCTGTTCATTCTCATGTTTGCATTGACTTGTATGCAGTTTGCTCACAAAATACACTTAGGCCCAGTTTGACAAACAGGGCTTAGGTTAAGCCAGAACTAGACCTTAGTTAAATTAGGCTGTTTATGCCACATTTTTAAAAACAGCCTTAAAAAAATACATTACTAGTGTGCACCTGAAGACAAAAAATGTCACTGACACTCAGATCTCTAGGATCATATAAGCTAGAAATTCCAAGAGTTCAGTCAAAGCAGGGTGAATCGGCTTTCAGCTACTAACAGCGCCCCCCGCTGCTGGAATCAACTCCCAGAAATGATCAGGTGTGCTCCAACATTAGGCACATTCACATCAAGACTGAAAACACATCTGTTTAGCTGTGCCTTTACTGAATGAGCACTGTGCTGCGTCCGACAAATCACACTATTATGTTTTTCTCTTCTTTTTCATTCTTTTACAACCTGTTTTAACATATTTTATCTGTTTTTATCTGTTTTTTTATTATCAGTTTTTATTTTTTTCTTACACTTGTCTTTTTATTCTTGTTTATGTAAAGCACTTTGAATTGCCACTGTGTATGAAATGTGCTATATAAATAAACTTGCCTTGCCTTGCCTTGCCTTAAGACATCTCACTGAAAGTTATTTTCAGTTGAGACAGCTCAAACATGCAATTTAATCCATGACTAGCCTTAAACCATGTTTGTGAAACCGGGGGTTAATTTCTTAGTTTGGTGTGAATCCAGCATAAAAGTGTCATTATCGCCCCCTGTTGATTTTTTTAGCTTGCCCTTAACATGCATCACAGTGTGTTTTTGTCACCTTGCCTTCATCAGGAGTTCATTTTAACACTCTAAAAATATTTTTGCTGTTCGTATATTCATATATTTTCCTTCGGCTTAAGGCTCATTTATACTTCTGCATCAAGTGCACATTTATGCTCTGATGTGCACCTCTCAAAAAATGTAACTTCACGTCGAAACAATGCATAGCGCAAGCTCTGCGATTGATCGGCTTGGTAGCGCTGAGGAGTGTGGGCAGTACTGAGAGCTGTGAGGCCAATAGAGCGATTATTTAGTGTGGAGTCCTGTGAAGGAGTTCCAGATGGAGACTGTTGTTTTGTGTTTATCTTATGATTAAAGTTGTCGCCGGGAATAAGCGAGTTTTAGTTTCTTGCAACTTGATATTTTAGCTTCCAGTCTCGGCTTGGTCATTTGGCATTTCTGTGTGGAGTTTGCATGTTCTCCCCGTGTTGGCGTGGGTTTTCTCCGGGTGCTCCGGTTTGCCCCACAGTCCAAACCCATGCAGTACAGGGGAATTGATGAATTAAACTGGCCATAGTGTATGCGTGTGTGTGTGTGTGTGAGAGAGAGAATGAGAGTGTATGGGTGTTTCCCAGTACTGGGTTGCAGCTAAAAGGGCATCTGCTGTGTAAAACATATGCTGGATAAGTTGGCGGTTCATTCCACTGTGGAAACCCCTGATGAATAAAAGGACTAAGCCGAAAAGAAAATGAATGAATGAATGAATGAATAAAGTCAACTCAACAGTTATTAAAAATCATACTTTACAAGGTCTTTTCTTATTTGAAACTTGCCATAATAAGCATTTTTACTGTATAAATTACATTACGCCTATAGAGAGTCCTCATAAACCACCAAAACCAACACACAGTTAAAGTCACAATTATTAGCGTTTGAATTTGCTTTTCCTTTATCAAATATTTCCCAAATGATGTTGAAAAGATTCGGGAATTTTTCATAATATTTCCGACAATATTTTTTCTTCTGGAGAAAGTCTTTCAGCTAGAATAAAAGCAGTTTTAATTGTTTTATACCCATTTTAAGGTCAATATTATTAGCCCCCTTATGCAATATTTGGATTGTCTCCAGAACAAACCACTGTTATACAATGACTTGCCTAATTACCCTTACTTTGCCCTAATTACCCTAGTTAAGCCTTTAAATGTCACTTTAAGCTGAATACTAGCGTCTTGAAGAATATCTAGTCTAATATTATGCTGTCATCATGACAAAGAGAAAAGAAATCAGTTACTAGAAATGAGTTATGTTTAGAAATGTGTTGAAAGAGAAATTGGGGGACAAATATACAGGAGGGCGAATAATTCAGACTTGAACTGTATGTGTGTGTGTTTCATGTCATGTACTCATCACAGTAGAATGTTCCGCCCCCTCAGAGCAGCTGTCAATCATCTGCTCTGTCATGCACTGATGGACAGCAGCTCTTTCCCACCTCGTAGGGGGCGACTCGGTGGCGACCCGACAGTGTGTGTGTGTCTGAGTGAGTGTGTAAGCGTGTGTGTGTGTTATTTAAATCATTATTATCTTTCTGCTTTGTTAAAAGTAAGTTAAATAAATAAATATGGATTATGCGTATCTTGCTTTTGTTCTCTGAAGTCCAATTACACAATAATACAGCAATTTCACAGTACAACAGGTAATGAGCAATTATTCAACTTAGTCAAGCAGTGTAATGTTTCAAAACAGTGGTTATGGTTACGGTTTATCCAGCAGACTAAATCACACTTTTAAAGCTTTTAAAACATAAATATATGCTGGAGAACATGATCAGATATGTGCATTTGGATAAATGGAAATATTAGCGCTCATATATTAAATATACATATGAAAACTGCTGCTTAAATATGTTCTCATGTTTATATTTCCCCCACAGTCCAAACACATGCGCTTTAGGTGACTTGATGAACTAAATTGGCCGTAGTGTATGAGTGTGTGTATGAATGAGAGTGTATGGGCGTTTCCCAGTACTGGGTTGCAGTTGGAATGGCATCCGCTGTGTAAAACATATGCTTGAATAGTTGGAGGTTCATTTCACTGTGGTGACCCCTGATGCATAAAGTAATAAGCCGAAGGAAAATTAATGAATGAGTGAATGTTTATATTTAATATTCGAGCACTGGTATAAATAATAGTAATAAATTCATATTGAAATATTAAAAATATGATGTGAATATTAACATATTTACGCACTGTTAAATATAAATATGAATACTAGTGCTTAAATGTGTTCATATTGACTACATATTACTATATATTTATGCATACTGTATATAATATATAGCAAAGAAGACCACAACTGCCCTATATTTTATGTAATACATTATAAAAACACTTAATTAATTTGTTCACACATAATTTTGCATAAATCTGCATGCAAATTCACAAAGTTTTATTACATTTTCCTTTTTTTGTCATACTTACACATGCTGTATATGAGAATGTGTTTGATATTATTTACCAAAAATATATCGTTTATGTATATGGTTTATATATTTAGTTATGAAAAATGACAATCCCTCATGTATTATTTAATCAGTTGTTTGGTTCTTGAGCTCAAAGAAGTCCAATTTGACAATATATGTATGTATTTTTACAGCAAAACACACAATAATTATGCAAATAATGCCATGTTTTGAGAAAGGCTGTCACATATCAGTCATTTCATTCATAAAAATATGCATACTAGTGTCATTTATTTTATTTATTGATTCTATTTTATTTAACTGATTTAATACAATATATTAAATGAACTGTTGCTGTTCATACAAGTTGTTTTAATTGCCAATTTATTAACAGCGACAATTCTTTATGTATTATTTAATGTATTGTATTATATTAATAGAATAAAACAATTTACAAAATACATAAGTGTGTGTTTTCAATATGTCGAATTATTTAATATACTGATTTTTTTTTTTAAAAATAAGGATTGTGTGTGTGCGCGTGCATGTGTGTGTGTGTGTGCGTGCAAAGGAATGCATGTGAGTTTATTATAATAAGTATACAAAACAATTGCTTGTGTATTATATAATGCATTGCACTATAGCAATAAATAATAATAATAAATAAAATAAATATATTATTATATAGTACATTATTATGTATATTTTCAAGATTTAAGTGTGTGCAGGAGAATGCATGTGTGTTGAGTAAAAATATATGCAAGATTATACTTTGTTACACATAATGTATTAAAAAATAATAATAATTATATTATTGTATAGCACATTAGGTATATTTTTTATATCTTGTTATTAATTTAAAATATACAAAACAATTCCTCGTGTTTTATATAAAGCATTGCAATATATCAATAAATAAATAAATAAATAAATATCATACTGCACATTATTATATTTTCTATATATTTCATTAATATGTTATTTAAAATATATAAAACAACACCTTGTGTATTATGTAAAGCATTGCATTATATGAATAAATTAAATAAATAAATAATTTATGATTATATAGCATAGTATTATTGTGTATATTTGAGTTAAAAAAAATATGCAATATTATACTTTGTTAAATGTAATGTATTAAATAAATTAATATATATATATATACAGTATATTATATGGTATGTTATTGAGTATTTTCTATATATGTTATTAATATGTTTTTAATTTAAAATATACAAAACAATTCCTTGTGTATTATGTCATGCATTGCATTATATTATTAAATAAATTAAAATAAATAAATAAAATAAATATATTATTATAGAGCATATTATTATTGTGTACATTTTCAAGATTTCAGTGTGTCTTCAGGAGAATGCATGTGTGTTAAGTAAAAATATACGCAATATTCTACTTTGTTAACAGTAATGTAGCAAAAAAATAAAAATGATATTATTATATAGTATATTATTGCGTATATTTTCTATATATGTCATTAATATGTTATCTAAAATATACAAAACAGTTCCTTGTGTATTATGTAAAGCATTGCATTATATCAATAAATAAATAATAAAATAAATATTACAGTATATAGCACATTATTGTGTATATTTTCTATATATGCCATTAATGTTATTAATATGTTATTTAAAATATACAAAACAATTGATCGTGTGTTATGCAATGATTGTATTATATCAATAAATTAAAAAATATTAATGAAATAAATATTATATGATTATATAGCGTATTATTGTGTATTTTTTCAAGATTTCAGTGTGTGTGCAGTAGAATGCATGGTCACACTTTATTTTGATGGTCCGTTTGTTGAATTTAAGTTACATTGCAACTAATTATCATTAGATTATAAGTAGACTGTTAGGTTGGGGTTAGGGTTGGGATTGGGGTTAGGGTTAGTGTAAGTTGACTTGTAATTGCAAAGTTTCTTATAGTCAGTTAAATGTCTTTTGAAGGACTGTTAAATGTCAGTGTCAACAGATATTAAGCAGACAGTCTACTAATACTCAAATGGACCATCAAAATAAAGTGTTACCGAATGCATGTGTGTTAAGTAAAAAAATACCCAATATTATGCTTTGTTATTAAACAAATAATACAAATTATAGTATATTATTGTGTATTTTCTATGTATATTATTAATATATCATTAATATTTTATTAATTTAAAATATACAAAACAATTCCTTGTGTATTATGTGATGCATTGCATTATATCAATAAATAAAGAATAATACTAATAATAAAATAAAACATTATTGTGTATATTTTCAACATTTCAGTGTGTGTGTGTGTGTGTGTGTGTGTGTGTGTGTGTGTGTGTGTGTGTGTGTGTGTGTGTGTGTGTGTGTGTGTGTGTGTGCAGGGGAATGCATGAGCATTCATTAAAAAAAGTATTTTCATTTTTTTTTTTGCTTTCTTTGTGTAAAGGTCTGGATCAAAGTGTTGTGGAGCGTGCAGGACCTCTCGCCTCTCGCCTTTTTTATGAATAATTGGTGATGTGTGTCAATATTGCGCCCCATAGTAAGCATATGGTTGGCCTGAGCAGACAGCCGATTGTTCGGTGCTGTGAAATATTGTGTTTCCCTGTGAGATGTGGAGCCAGTGGAAGCACAAACTGTTGCTCAGACTGACAGGTACATTGTGTGTGTGAATGGGAAAACTTCTGAGGAAAAGATGCGAGTGGACCCAGACAGAAAGTGCTGACCTCCGGAAGAAAAGGCGATTTGCCATGGTATAAGGTCCTCCATCGCTTCCCATCTCTGACTGTTATCTGCCGTCAGCCAATGGGGAATGCTGAAACACAGTCCACTTCAGCACAGCTCTCTTTTGTTGCTCTGGAGAAACTTTATTAAATGCTGCTTTTATTAATATATGATATATGCAAAGTGCTGATGTGGAATAGAACAGATGCAGAATTATATATTCGGTTACTGTAATGATGATGTGGAGTTGTGGTTGAAAGAAACTTAAAAGAAGTACCAAAGTCTTCATTGCATGTATATATTCTTACTTTTAATAACATTTTCTTAATTCTCTTAGAAAAATAAAAAAATTATTAGCTTTTTCTAGACAAGAAAAAATATTGTTTTCAAAAATAATGTCAAAATCAAGTGAATTTTAATGCAAAACTACATTCGGTTACTGTAATGAGGACATGAAAATGGAGATGCGGTGGTAAGAAACTTTTTAGAAAAGTAAGTAAAAAAAAAAAATGTTTTAAAAAAAAAGAGTTTTTGTCTTGTTTCTAGTACAAATATATAATAAACACAGTGCTCAACATAAATGAGTACACCCCCTTTTGAAAATGAGCAATTCTATCTATTTCTCTCTGAATATCGCCAATAATTTTTGGTGCAATTAAACAGCAGTTTTATTAAACTGTAATATGAATTTAAATAAAAGTTTAGTTACCAAACATCTTTAGGAATAAAAAAACATTGCATTTAAATTAAAATGAGTTATTGCACAAAAAAGGACAAACTACATTTTCACTACAAATTTCAGTTTGCATATATATATATATATATATATATATATATATATATATATATATATATATATATATATATATATATATATATATATATATGTATACAGTTGAAGTCAGAATTATTAGCCCCCCCGTTTATTTTTTTCCCCCAATTTTTTGTTAAACAGACAGAAGATTTCTTCAACACATTTCTAATCATAATAGTTTTAATAACTCATCTTTAATAACTGATTTATTTTATCTTTGTCATGATGACAGTAAATAATATTAGACTTGATATTCTTCAAGACACTTCTATACAGCTTAAAGTGACATTTAAAGGCTTTACTTGGTTAATTAGGTTAACTAGGCAGGTTAGGGGAATTAGGCAAGTTATTGTATAATGATGGTTTGTTCTGTAGACTATCAAAAAAAAAGTTAGCTTAAAGGGGCTAATAATTTTGACCTTAAAATGGTTTTTAAAAAATTAAAAACTGCTTTTATTCTAGCCGAAATAAAACAAATAAGACTTACTCCAGAAGAAAAAATATTATCAGACATACTGTGAAAGTTTCCTTGCTCTGTTAAACATCATTTGGAAAATATTTGAAAAAGAAAAAAAAATCAAAGGAGGGCGAATAATTCTTGCTTCAACTGTATGTATATATATATATATATATATATATATATATATATATATATATATATATATATATATATATATATAATCTAAAAGCACTTTCAAGAAAAAAAAAAGTTTTCTTACTTGTGATTAAAAGTATGTATTAAAAGTAAATACAGTGCTCAGCATATATGACTACACCCCTCACAAATCTCTCTTTTAAATTCATATTTTCTAAAGGAAACTCTACAATATTATATTTGTGCATATTCATTAGATTAGTCAGTACTGACGCCAGATCTGGAGCTTATCTAACAAAATAACTTACGATAACGGTCCAAAAACTAGTACAGCCAAATGTATATGTTATAGAAAAATATTAAATACAAATTTAAAAAGAGGAAAAATCAAGAGAAGCAAAATAATTGAAATATTTAGTTGAAATTTTGTAGGTTGTAATTATTTTTGCAATATTTTGCATGAATTTAATTGTATTATTTTTCAATTTCTAAATAAGTTTGATAACTAAAATATTATTTTAATAAATATATCTGTTTAATAAATCTGTTCTGTTTAAATGTACCAAAATACACTGCCTATATTCACTGAGAAATGGAGGAAAATACTCATCTTCAAAATGGGCTGTAGTCAATTATGCTGAGCACTGTACATGTACTTATATTTAATTCTATACATATATTTGTAATTTATATAATTAGAAGAAGCAAATCAAAAATAATATTAATTTAAAATAATTGACTTACTTTCAATAAAAAAAAAATATTTTTAAAACAAGTAAAACCTTTTTGCAGTGGTGAAAGTAAAAAAAAAAGTGTTAAAATAGTTTTCAGTCTGCAATAAGAATATTTTGCTTCTCCTACCGTCAGATTATTTTGCTTGTTTTAAGGAAAAACTCACTTCATTTTGACTCATTATTTCTGCAAACATGACAGTATGTATTGCTTTTCTAGAAAATGCTTCTTGATTTAAGAATTTTCAGATATTTTGATTCGAAACAAGACAAAAACTCTAAGAAAGACAGTATTTTTTGCAGTTTACCAATTGAGTTAAGACTTACAATAAATTACTCAGCACTAAAGTTCATTCAATTATTCATTCATTCATTCATTCATTTACTTTTCGGCTTACTCCCTTTATTAATTAGGGGCCGCCACAGCGGAATGAACCACCACATATTATCATATTTTGCCGTAAATATCCATAAATTTGCAGTTTTCTGTAATTTGTGATTGATTTTTTTCTTTTTTTCTCCCGTTTATTTCTGCTTTTGAATTGCATCATGAGACCTTAATCTTTCTTCAAACAACTTTTAACCATGAAGTTGTAAAAAAAGTGACTTTTATTAACATTTTTATTAGTTTAAAGTGCTCTATTGTGTGTGTTGGTGTTGTATTTTACACTACAAAAAAACTTGTAATAAACTGCAGCACATTTTCTGTTATTTTGCAGACTTATTTCTCTATTTCTTATACATCATATTATTTAAAAGCGTTAAATGTCAGTAAAAGTCCCTTTGTTAAACTGTAGAGTTGAATTTTCAACATCAGAAGTGAACAGAGCAGAGATCAACATCCCATAATGCAATTCACCACCGCAAATAAACCAAAAACATCACTAAATACGGCCACTGTTAGATATTTTTTACAGTGTACTCTACTTGTCTTGACAGTAGATCATGCATATTGTGATCAAAAGCCGTGTATTAAACTTCCTTCATCTTTTACACGTTCTGCCAACATCATCAGCTTTGTTTACAACCAAAGAGAGACTAAACTGATGTCCATTAGGCCTTTATCTTTTAAAATAAAGCGTGTCAATTAAAGCGCGCTCGGCTTTTGAAGAGACACAATGCTTTCCCTCTCATTTCTGTTTGTTTGTTCTCCTGTGGAAGTAATGTGAAGCATGCGCAAGGACCTCAAGCTAAGCACTAACAAGCACGGGGCGGCTCCTTGTTTTTGCTCAATCGGAGGCAGTGTTTGGACCATCAGTATGATTTATTTGTCTGTATTGACCCGCGTCCCCTGCTTAATTACCCTGGGATAATCTCAGACAGAGCTCTTGACACTGGCAGAAAGCCCAGCCATTTCGGCTCTGGGGAACAACTGTTGACCTGATGGTTGGGGGTCGACAGGAGGGGGCGATGGGTCACCGTGCAGAAACCCATACACATCCACTGAGACATCATATATAGTTAAAGGCTAAATTATTCGCCCTGTTGTGAATTTTTCTTTCTTTTTTAAATATTTTCCAAATGATGTTGAACAGATTCAGGAAATTTTCACAGTATGTCTGATAATGTTTTTTCTTCTGGAGAAAGTCTTTATTTGTTTTATTTCGGCTAAAATAAAATCAGTTTTTAATTGTTTTATACCCATTTTAAGCTCAATATTATTAGCCCCCTTATGCAATATTAGTTTTGGATTGTCTCCAGAACAAACCACTGTGGCTGTGGCGACCCCTGATGAATAGAGACTAAGCTTAAGGAAAATGAATGAATGAATGAATCATATTTGTGTCCACACCAGCAAACAATAATGATCTGTTAATTTGTTAAAGCTTTTCTTTTTTGCATTTCTGCCTTGTAAGCAGCAGGTGTCCTCAGTGTGATTATAGTGCATCTGACCAGTGAATCCAGCTCGTGTAATCCATCTGATCCGTGAATTTAGCGATCGCAGTCAGTGTAGTAGAATTAAAACAACACTAATTATTTTCACCAGCATTTTCAATGTAGGAAACACAAAGACACAAAAACTTTACTGATATCTGAGGCACTTTTATTTTTATGCTTGAATTTGCCAGCTTGAGTAGCTTCCATGTAAATTTGCATCATTCCTTTTTAAACAAAATCTTTTAAAAGATTATTGAACATCAAGCAGAGCTTCTCCAAGATGCCATCTATACCTTTAAATTGCACAAGCCCTTTATATTTCAACGGATTTTGACTGGCGTTCGATATTTTATAATTTTTTAGCTAAAAAAATACATTTTATATTTATATAAATTCTATACATTTCTATCATTATAATATTTGTGGTTTGTGGTCTGTTTTTTTTTTACATTTTCCAACCCAGGCTCATTCTGAAAACATACCACAATATACATTTCTGGAGATCGCGAAATACGTCCCAGGAGCTGCGTTTTTTTTGCCGATTTTGTTTTTGTGAATACACTAGAGGCCGCTGTGTATACAATGTGTCTCTCACAAGTGCCATTCACGCCTGCTGTTCTCATGTAAATCCACCAGAGGCTGCTGACGACTGACTGACTGACTGACCGACCGACCAATCTTGCCACCGACCCCCTTCCCTAAACCCAACCGATTTTCAACAGCAATCCAAAAAAAAGAAAAGCCAGATTTTTACCACGTTTTCAGATTTTACCACATTCTCACCCTGTTATTTACTTGTTTATTTTATTTTTTGCCTTTTGTTTTTGCTTTACCTGCTTTCTTGAACCGTTCTTCACCTGACTCGAACCTCGTTGTCGTGGTCAACTCCTCTCTGCGTCTCAACTCCATCGACATACTGTACGCTGCGAGCCACTGGACAAGCTGCTAACAGCGGAAAAGCCTTCCACAGTGAGGTAAGCAGTCAGCTGTTGAAGCCGTTGTCGGCATCATACCGCCCCGTAGCATTTGTTTTAAAGACGAAATGCAGCCATATGTAACTCTAGCTACATAATTTGCGCACCAGAAATGTTTACAGGGGTACATTTTCACAATGAGCCTGTGTTGGCATTTTCAGAACAATTTTTTTATATACATATTGTGGTTGGTGTAGGAGTATAGATTTATCATAGATGTTTCCTACAAAAACCAGCGCCCTCTTGTGGACGCTTCATAAACGAAGTGCAGCAAAACATACAAAGAGTGTCATATCTCAGCTTTTGCAGACATGCAGAATTGCGGATCCTAAATGAACCCGGGTTGCCTAAATGTGGACAGATTCTGCACTCCGGGAGGAACAAATTTATCTCGCATAAAAATGATCCAGCGGAGCCTTTGAACTGGAGAATAAACCGAGCCGAGCTCTCCAAAGAAAGTAAATTCATTTCCACGCTCAACACGGAGAAAAACATC